>WEDG01006795.1:0-41776 GCA_017591395.1 Schistocephalus solidus | reverse complement strand
CCAGGTCGTGCTATAGCGGGCGAAGACGGGTACGCCGACCCGTCAACCAATGCGCCCACTCCCACATTAGACAAATGACCGACTCGGATGGTGGTCTGATTGTGGGGTAGGGAGAGAGTGAGGTCGACAGCTCAGCGCATATTCCTCACTATAAACAAGCTGACGCGCTTGAAACTATCACGGTGCGCTAAAAGCCGTGGCCTGGAAGGTTGCCAAATGACAGGAACACTCGGACCGCGTGGTCAGCCCAATCTGTGTTTTGTGTGTAGTGGCTGACTGGCGGACTGAGAGTCAGGTTGCGATGGCTCCTTCTTAATGTGGCCTTAATGGCACTCCCACTCGATGGGATCCGAGCCAGGTGTGGTGGTCCGCCCAGGGGCATCTCCTGCCGCGCCAGCCACATGCGCCCTCTCGCATCTTCGGTCTTCTTGACTCTGTCATGACACCAGGCTCAGGTGGGGGAGGAAGAGAGAGTACGGTAGATGCAGCGCAAGTCTACTATCACTTTAAACTAAATCACGCGCACGTCACTGTCCCTGTACCACCCTTCCCTGGAGCATACGGTGGACATCGTCGGACTACGACGGTTGAACTGTCGTGTGTGTGCTTTTCGGAGCAAATCGTTTTACAAACCTTTGCAGTAGCGAGAACTCGGAGTCACTGAGTCAGCGGCTGCTAGCAACAGCAGAAGCCACCGCCATCAAGGTGAGAAAGCCGGTTTAGTGCGCAAAGAAGAACCTTCTGGAAACTCCGTGCCTAGCAGGATCAAAGACGGCTTAACTACATGCATTTCGCGCCCTCTCCTCTCCCTACCCCTTGAACGGCTCCATCAAACCCTTACTGATGCTTAAACTGCTGTCTCTTATTACGCGCACACCCCTATTCATACAACTCACTTGTATGAGAAGACGAACATTATTGATCTCATGTTTTCGCTTGTACCCATTTCCGTATAAACGTACCGGCAAGAAAAGAAGTTATCGAAAGCACGCGTATGCTCGCCATCTGTTCCTCTTAAGTTTTTTTAATGTAGCATGCTCTAAGTTGTTATGACAGGCAAGAAATCGTGAGTAATAAAGATAGCAACTGGTGGCATAGCTCGTTCTCTGTCGACTGACAACTAACTACCAACATTCACAGAGTTCCACGTGGGTTTGCAGATCAACATTCGTGTAGAAGGGATAAAAGGAGTGAGCATGTGTTGAGCTCTTGCGCTCAAACCCACCTCTACTCAACTTGGTCTTACGAATGATACAAGACTGGTGTAAAAACGGAGTCCCGTGACGCGATCGATGTGCGTCCTGCTACCATCGATCGATCGAAACTGGTAAGAGAACAAGGCCGTGGCTCAATGTTCAGAGCGTTAGCCTTCTGATCAATAGGTCGCGCGTTCGAGCCCCAAGGGTTGAACAACCTGGGGTTGGGTATGGCTGACCGATGACGGCTAATAAGCCAGAAATAGCAATTCCAGACTCCTATTTTTGGTCGGTAACCCGTTCTATCTGCTCGTTTCGTTGTCCTAAGGGGCTCGATCTAGAGCCCGCAGGCAGTCGAACTGTAGGTAGTTGTATGAGCAGAGGGAAATTACCGACAATGCAAGGGATAGTTGGATCGACCTTGTGTGACAGTGGAGAAAAGTCAGCTGTTTGAAAGTTGTCACCTCTCTCTGTGCAAACCTCTCTCAACTTCTAGTAAAAAAAGGGATTTGAAGCCAATGACATTTGACTACCTCTGTCTGCGCTCCAAACACTAGTACGACAATCTTAGCTCCCTATATTATTTTTTCCGACAACGTGTTAGTGTAACTAGCCTAAAAATTCAGGAGAACAACTATTTTTCAAAAGAGCCTACTCATTTCATTATATCATTTCGACAATCATACTACCTCAGTTATATGTATATATATATAAATATATCATAAGAAGAGGTGATCACGGGAACAATCGGTTTAATATCCTGACGTTTCAAAATCAAACAAGATTCCATCGTCGGAGGTGGGTTCTGTACGGCGCCTCCCAGTATATAGGGGTTCTGAAAATGTTGGCTCTACAGCTATTCGTGCAGGATGCACTGCAGGAGAGTGGAGAGAGGGAGTTAAAAGCTGTCCTGTTTGTCAGTGCTTTTGTCTTCCTCGCCTCTCCTGGGGGCTGTGTTGGGATGGCAAGGGTCATTGATCTCGTCTGCATCGCCCGCGTTTGTTTTCCCGGACCGCGCATCTCTTTCTCGTCCACCGTTTGCATCTGTCCGTGCGCGTCTCATCGGTGTTTGCTAAGTCGTTGCCGCTGTCTTCGCTCCTATCATGTTTGAGACGTCCATCATCGGTGTTCATGCGCAAACTATGTTCACCTGCGTCCATGTTCACGCCCGACCGTAGGTCTTGCTGGTTTACGTTCTCCGCAGTTATCCCAACGAATACGTTTGTATGTGTCATAGGTTCACTCAGGCCTGTGTTCTGGCTCGGTATGCGTTTGCTTGCGACCGCAACCAGTTTGACTTCTTGCCTGCGATTACGCTGATTGAGTTGCACTCTAAGGTTTGATAGGCCGCTGGAGAATCGTACAGCGGTTGAGATAAGTTGGCACGGTGTGCCAGGCTTCGAGCGTTTTTCTGGCTGTTTGGTTGATACCTCGAAACCTGGCTCGAAGCCTGGCACACCATACCAACTTCCATCAACCGCTACCGGTAACAACAATCAGCGGTGATCTGTAGCACACCATGCCAAGATTGTGATGCAAGATATGTTGGTGAAACGGGTAAGCGCCTGGGCACAAGATTGCACGAACCCCAACTTGCAAGCAACCAAAGGACAAGTTGTATTTGGTCTATGGTTACGCATAACAGCTGAACCATGATTTCGTCTTCGAGAAAACGAGGGTGATTGGCCAAGCCGATAAAAAGATGGCCAGACTGGTGTACGAGAGTTGGTAATAGACTGACACACTCAACCGAGCTATAGACTTACATCCCGCCTACCAGGCGCTTCATACAAGGCTCGGATCAGTTCGGCCAGGGTCACTAAGGCAAGCGAGCATGCGGGACCGACAGCTGACGCTCACGAAAAAGAGGGGTGTCGGCCGGAGGTCATATAACCAAAGTCAAACAATGCCTCACCGATGCGCCCACAAAACAACGAACAACTCACGAGAGCAGCAACGACTGATCAGTTCGCTGATTGACGTGGGGTAGGCCAACAGAAACGCCGCCTTGCCTTAAAGTTTGTCAAAGTTTACGGGTCCACCATGGATATACTACGAGGCACGCGACAAGACAGACTAACTCAAGATCATCAGGAGCAGCGACCACAATATCCCTGATGATCGAAGCGAGAAAGCTTACGAAACGTCAGTACAAATACATTTGGTCCATGAACTCGCCCCCTCTTCTTCGTCTTCTTCGGGAGATGATGAACGCGATAAGATATTGATATCTCGCATTTTTACGCATATATATATATACAAAATCATCACTCACTTGCATAAATCGGCTGCGAGTCATTAGGACCGAGATCGTTAGCATAAGTCCCTGCAGCCCCGCGAGCCATAGAAAGGCCTTCAGGGCCTGTGGTGGAGTGATGCATGCCACAACCACCCGTACCGGTGGGTGCGAGACGCGCAAAAGGACCACTGACGCCGGCTTGGACGACATCACCGGCCGAGGCATACTGGTGATGCCTGTCCAAGAGCAACGGTTGCGACTGCTGTTGTTCATGTTGCCGCAAAGCTGCCTCCTGTTGTATAAGAGCCTGATTGTAGTAGGTGACGCCTGGGCGCATAGTGGTCGCAGTTGATATTTGCTGCTGATGGTGATTTGGCTGGAGGACGGGCATCAGGGACAGGGGTTGGAGATGATCGACTAGTCGGTTCAGGATAGCAGTGCCGGTGGGGAAGGAGGGAGGTTGAGGAGCGAGTAGAACAGGAAAGTTGGCGGGACTCTGAATGGTGGGGGCGGATGACTGCGTCGGCGGCGGCAGTGGTAGGTGCATAGACCGACGAATGCTATACTCAGTGGATACTCCGAGGCCGACTGGTGGTTGGTTTGGTGGGACAGTGCTGAAGGCTCCGCCAGTCTCTGGGCGGGGGGAAAGGGGGGCCTCCTGGTAATCATCCGACCCCGCGGTACCAATATTGTAGATATCTGAGTGAGGCAATCAGATCAAAGATGATTGGTTAGGAGGGTTACGTATAGGGAATCGACAAAAGTTACAAATTTGAGGTTTTAAAGCCCGGTGCATTTGAGGCCACAGGCCAAGGAGGGCCGAAGCCATCAACGCCTAAAGGAGGCGCTGTGATTGTGGCAAAACGTCAGTCCAAGTACAAAACGCTACCGTTAAAGCAAATATTTGTTGTAGATAAACCTGCCCACAATCCATCCAAGAGTTACAAGTTTACTTAGGTCCTTCAACCTATACAGCGATAAACCAGCGGAGGCGTTCGAAAATAGCCCTAAGTCCGAAATTTCAATTGCAACCACATTTAGCACATCAAAAAGTACAACGTAGCAACAAATCGGGCAATTAGCAAACCATGGTTGGGCAGAAGGTAAGGGAGGCATACAGCGAGACAAAGGTTGCTGTGTGTAGAGTCGAACTGTCGATTCCCGCGAATGTGCGCCGGGTACTTTAGCACAGTCCAGCCTGTCAGTGCCATGGGTCAACCGATATGTTCTTTCGGTAAGACACGGAAGTAAGATAAATTCCCCCGTGTCGCATGTGGCCTTGCACTACGTTGGGTACCCAGTCCCGTGTCCTAACTCCAACTCTAACCTAAACCTTAACCCTTTTTCTCCCTAGAATTCAGTGCAAGGGAAGGGGGGTTCCAATTTCCGTGTCCTACTGGAGTAAAAGGCGCCGAATGTGGGCTGTCCTGATTCTGCATGGGTCTCCAGCCGAGAAGCTGCAAAGGCGCGGTTACATAATGAAGATCAATCATCAACAATTTTGAACGATTACCATCCAAAAACAAGACCGGCTGTGAAGACCGTTTACATTTGTCGGTATATTTGATGGGTTGCTGTCGTGTGGCTGCTTGAGAGAACTTGACAGTAAAACTACCGGGTGTATATGAGCAAACACCACTTTCATGCGACTCTAAAGCACCAAACACCTATAAAATTGCAGGGCCCTAAGCATAACACGGAAATCCGCAGGCTGAGTGCTTGTGCGTTCGCAGAAGGCCATGAAAGGCTGGTGACAGGTGAGGCAAGTTGGTGACGCCCCTACAAGACACCTACACCAGCCAAGTAGACTGGAGTAGAGGCGATGGGGTAGATAGCGCAGCCATAGAGCAAAGATAACGAGACTGGACAAAGGGATTTCACTAAAAAAGGTTCGATTTCATCATCTCCCTCCGCACCCATTAGCTCCTCAAGTGTGACAAATGTTCAGCCGCTGACCAGGGGAAGGAGACCGCGCAAAAGGCTTCCGTGCACACATACTCGCCCCAATCCCATCATCTCCCAAGCAAACCACATCCGCGTACACGAACACAATGCTCAGTCAGATATCGTAGAGAGCAATGCTGGCAAAATGTCAAGGGCAGGCATGTGGCTACAAGATTAAATTTTCCACCGCAGCAAGTAGCTCTACGGAGGTGGATTTGCCACAATGAGGCAGCTTTAAAGGCCGGAAACAACTGACTTTACTCTCTTCAGCTCTTATATCTTCCCTATCCGAAAACATGTGGGAAAGAAATGATTCCCGGTTGGTTAAAAACCGAGATGGTCATTGAAATGAGTGATGGATTTCCTGATTGATGGAAAGAGGCAGCAAACAATCATATGGCTGCCTACTAATGTGGTCAGCGCACTCATCGGGACCATTCGTGTGATCAAAAGGTGTTATTAGTTAAGAGGAAGGGAAACCGAAGTCACGCAATTTGGATTTTCTGCGTTGTCAGCCAGTCGTGCCCAAATCTGGGGTTGGAAAGACTTCAGGTTTAAACTCAGGCTCGGTTAGTGGCCGGGTCAGGCGCCCAACCCAGTGGACCAGGGACTAACGATCTTTCTCCTCCCAGTACCCAGGCTAAGCCTACAGGAATGCGTACCTAGGGCACCATGACCCGCTCTGGGGTTAAAATAGCGCGCAGGTTTAGCATTGAACCAGGGCGAAAAGGACGCAGGGATAGTCGTAACGCAACGGTCAGCTGATGCGGCTCAACTTGTCAGTTGACACTAGTTTTGCATATGGTCGGTGTGCATGCTAGCATCTCGTAGATTTACTAATGACAGCTGGCTGCCAAGTGACACGGAGGAAAAAAGTGAATACGAACAAGTAGGCATGTGTTTCAACTGACATCCAGTTAGACTGCCCGACGCCGCCTCTGGCCTTCTTAACTCTGTTTTGACACCGGGCACAGAGAAGTGAGGAGAGAGAGAGAGAGGGAGCGAGCGGTAGTTGTGGCGCAAGTCTACTATCACTTACTAACCCACGTCACCGTACCTGCACCAACATGTTGTGGAACACACGGTGGACCTCGTCGAAATCGATGGTCGAACTGTCGTCATCACCCAGTTAGACACCCATACCTACCAAGAGAGGTAGAGGCTCGGTGGTTGTGGAAAGCGAACTGAACTGTAGGGCTTATTAGAACGTGCAAGAGGGACAGGACTAGAATTTAGCTCTCATGTCACGTGTCTACGATTCTGGCAATTCAGCGCACAGGTGCACTTCAACACGCCTTTGGCTGGCGAATTTGGAATGGATGCTGGCGCGTGTATTGTACGTGTGTACAAGTGCACTAGACGCCCCCGATCGAGGTCCTCCGTCGAACAGGGATGAGATTTGCAAGGCTGCAATTCCGCTGAAAATGTGTATGTAACATAAATGAGACCTCCCCCTCCTCGCAGGACTCAGACAGGATCTGCACATACCGGGCGGTAAATATCTTCGCTTCCAAGGGCAGATTGTTTGATCTGCATCCTTATAAAGCACTCGCAGAATAAGCGCACACAGCTAGCGGCTGTTTCGCTCCCCAAACTCTTCCAAAATAGCACTAACATTGGGGAAGTATTAAACTAGGCTAGTGTCTAAGCAGGCCAAAAAAAGTAGGATTTACCGACCTAACTGACAATTAATTAGGCAAGACAAATATAGTCTGTGGTGCTCGAAGTGGATAATTATAACCTCGGGAAAGCTAACATCCACGCGAATTGAGCGACAGTGAGACGATGGCCTCTCTCTCACCATAAAGGGTTTCAAGGTTTCCGATCTAAGACCAACACAACAAGCGCTGGGATTAAACGCGGTGGCCGATGAAAAATTTGCTTCAGTCTCTGACCAGCCACACAAGATCTGTCTATTTTCTCTAGCGTAGCTACCAAGCACAAACTCGGATACATGTAGCTCTACAACTTGCTACACAAATAGGATAAAGAGGGAGGGCTACACAAAATCTGTAACGATGCGAAACCTTCATTCGACTAGAGAAGTCCGCGATAGGTGTTCTGTGGTAGAAAGATATTTCAATGGCTATACGAGCTGCCGCACATGTTAACGCTTATGCACAGAAGGGGGTTGGAGAAGATAAGGATGTCTGATATTAAAGACATTGAGGAGAAATAGCAACCTTGAGTATCACATGGCCAATGCATGAAAAGCGTCTAGAGGAGATGCGTAAAATCCCGTCTCATGGTTGCGGATGAAGATAGCTTTTTGGAAGAGTGGGACAGCCCATGGCATAATTAACAAAAAATATGTCCTACGAACACCTGTTGTTGAAGATTCCGAAGAAAAGTTGAGCCTTGAGAAAATCTACACAACATAAAAGCACACAGTCGCCACTGACCGGAGACAAAACAAGGCTAGTAGTCTTCAAACTTTTACTGGATGCCAGACAGGATGGATGCAGGCTTTCATTCTCTTAAAATACGGGGACTGTGTTCATAGGGCTGTTTAGTGTCAATTTGATTGATCAGTCTCAGGATGATAACAGAAATTGGGTGGATTATATGAGCCTACGTACTGCTACCCGGCGCGTCCACAGGTGACAGATAGTGAAGGTTAGCTGCGAAATATGCAGACGCTCGGGTCTGGCGAATAAGCAGTCACGGAGCAGCGGCGACAGTGCTACCAGGGTGCCACGGACTGAGGTCTGGCACGCCAAAAGCCTTATAAAAAGCCGCAATGCCCGGTGACGGCACTGTGACATGGCGAGGGTGAACCATCATTAAATAATTTCACTTACCTCCGCTGCCTTGTGGGTAGGCTCTTGAGCCAGAGCGCTAGAGGAGAAAACCGCGAACAAACTATGCGAGCGGTTGTTGAGGAGCCCCTGTATTCCCAAGAAACCTCATGAAAATATGTCCGATTACAGTAATACGAGCCATGCTACGGCGTCCGCGGGAACCGACGCGCTCCGCAACCCTAGCCCAGTGGTGTGGGCGAATAGTATGCGAGATGGAAAATTGACATCATCGAGGCCGGCTAGATTATGTATGATCGGAGCCATAACAAGTACAAGTAAGCAGGTAGGTAAAAGTACAGAAATATGGGGGAAGCAACTCAAACCAGGCGCCCCCGGACACCTACCCATTTGGTTCATCTTTGAGGTCAGCATGTTGAGATGTTGTTGTGCTCGCAAAGCGTTAAGGTCGAGGGTCCCACCAGCAGCCCCACCAACACTAGTAGTAGGTACCAAGCCGCCAACATGAGGTTGTTGACTGCCACCCGCTATCGAATGATGCGGCTGGACAGTGGGGTAGTGTAGTTGATAGTAGGAAGAAACCGGTGACATTGTGGGCACTGTGGATTCGACGGCAAAAAGACCACCTCCGAGAGAGGCAGCGGGAGAGGCGAAGGCGGCAGCATCACAGGTGTTATTATTGAGTGGGGTTCGATGCTGGCGCAAGCTCAACAGTGCGCCTTCTTTGGTCGTACTCGTTGGATAGAGCATTGTTGGGTAGGGCGCTGCTCCACAGCCACTGGTGCTGGCGCCGTCCACAACAGAGGTGCTGCCGCCGACGCCGCCGCCGCCGCCGCCGCCACTACTGCCGGGAGAGCGGCCTATTTGGGCAGTGCTGGCCCCCGGTGAGGGGTAGGCCGCCATTGTCGGGTCTTCTAGGAGGAGGCCTGCACCTTCAGTGGCCATTTCAGCATGCTGCTGAGACTGTTGAAACTGCTGTTGAGAGTCCTTCGGACGTTTCTTTTTCCTATAATAGACCTGACAAGGGAAAAAGCCGGGGTAGGTAGAAACTACCGAGAAGGAGGAGGAGAGCGAACCGAGACCAGAAGCTCCGGTCACGTGGCTGTCTGAGAACCTGAAGCAGAGTCAGGACGGCTCAAGGTAGCTTTGAACAGGCTTTTCGGAGTGAAAAGCAAGTGGTAAATAAAGGCATCGCAAGACGACGCGACGAAGGTGGGAGACGAACAGGAAGACTGAGGACCCTCTAATTTATGCCAGTTGTTCACTAAGCGAACAGTGAGATACTTTCTTGCACCCCTCGGAAACGACGGATCCAAGCAGGGATATATTTAAACTAGAGCACCGCGTCCTCTCAAAGCGATCAGTCTAAAGTTTCCGAACGGTAAACATAAAACTCCTAACAAGTGAGCGATTCCTGGTCTATCCGTGGTCGACTGTCGGTCATACCCCAGCTAACAGACGGTAGGAACACAAATTTGCACCCGGAATTCCAAGGCAGAACTGGGCACCTGGGCTCCGTCCTACAATCAGGCCATATTCATGAATTTCGTTGTCAAAGTGGCTTTAACGGTACACAATGCGGGCCGAAAGAGCGTGGCTTAGTGGCAAAGCGGTTTATTTAAGCTAAAGGATCAGAGGTACACTAGACTGCCTATCTCACGACATGTCAAACGAAAGGTATACTCTCTGCACTAGCATACAATTCGATAAAGACGTAAATGCCTACTAAATAAGTACGATTTAGGATATTTACGTGAATATTTTTTATAAAATATATTTGAATTTAATTTAAAATAATTTGGAAAATGCAAACTACTTAAGTAGTTGTCTTTTACAGTGTTGTTTTTGCAGGCGACCAGGAAGATGCTCGTTCGAAAACCGGCACCTTGGAATTAGACTACAGGACAATAAATATTACAACCCTACCTAAGGCATCTTTTCGAATCGAAAACACGTTTCAGAATTTTGGTTGGCGTTTCGTGAGGTAGGCAATGTACTGTGCACATCCTCGATACCGGACTTGGATAGTACAACTGACTGGCAGGCTGACGACGGCTAGTTCGAAGCTCAGTAAATTCAACTAAAAGACGCGGAGCATAGCTCCCTCACTCTCTCTCCAGCACACACCCCAACTTAATGTCCTCTGTTTGTGCAGGGCGGCTAGTGAGGCCTTATTTGATGACGGGCAACATTCACCATGTCTAAATACTACGGCTAGCCAGACCGCTGCACAGTTCGTAACTGCCTATTCGTCAACCCCGAAAGTCGGTCGAACTAGCGGCTTGCATTCGCCAAAGATCGTGCCCGGTAGCCGATAGGTAGGCTAACCGACAGCCCTTACATTTTCGTAATTCCTGTCCGTAAAGCCGTCACGTTATGATTTAAAGAAACTTCTCAGCAAGGCTGGATACAAACTGTTTAGCGCACTTAGATATTGCGCTAGTCAGATTCAGCCAGGTTCTTAGTTGCTGGCTATGAAGCCTGCACTTAAGAGTTCTGTTGATGCTTTGCGACTGACAACCACCTCATTAAAAAGTGCGTGGAATGAAAAAAGGGTCGGTAGTCAACAGCGGACATGAAAAGAGCGAATTTAAGCGTGCACTTCGAGGATTTAAGACGCAGCAGATTTCATCCAACCGCCTCTCGGCTTAGGCTCTGTGTTGAAAGAAGGTACACATCTTGGCAACTTTTCAGATGCAGGCA
Organism: Schistocephalus solidus; assembly: GCA_017591395.1. Taxonomy (NCBI): domain Eukaryota; kingdom Metazoa; phylum Platyhelminthes; class Cestoda; order Diphyllobothriidea; family Diphyllobothriidae; genus Schistocephalus; species Schistocephalus solidus. The sequence continues at coordinate 30,935 of WEDG01006795.1, read as the reverse complement.
ACAAAACACTTTAAAGCTTACATGCAGGTGACATTACATGGTAGCAGCAGGCTTCAAATGCGCGCTGGTGATGCAAACTTTGGCCAACTAAAAGTTCGACAGGTGACGAGCGAGTAACGACGTCTACCGCCTCCTTACCTATGGTCTTAGACGTGTCGCATAGCTTGGCTCCCACCCCTCACCCCGGCATATGTTGCTCGGTCATCGCACCACCACTTATACTAACGCTATCGGAGTGGGTGAAAACTATCGCCTGCAATGAGCTCAAGTAATGTGGGGATGGTGTGTACCGGTATGGTTTTGAGGGCACAGCGGAATACGAGGCGTTCCAGTTTAGAGGCCTTGTTGATCAGTTATGGAGCATGAAACGAAAATGACAATACGGAGACAAAATACCCATGCAGGGGGAGGCATGTGGTTAACCTATTTCTAGTTTTTGGATTTCCTTGGCAGGCAGAAGTCGCACGACAACCAGCACGAGATCAATTTGAAAGGACACAGTAAGCTCTATTGTGAGCCATTACGACAAAACCAAAAGTCGATTCTGATGAGGTCCACCGTGTGCTCCACAGGAGGATGGTGCAGAGACGGTGACTTGCGCGTGGATTAATTTAAATTGATAGTAGACTTGCGCTGCATCTACCGCACTCTCTCTCTCTCTCTGTCTGTCTTCCCTTACCCTCCGGAGGTAGGGCTGGGTGCATGAATCTGACGTGGCCGGAGACGTTCCTGAGCGTGCCGCCAAGCCTTAATCAGATCCCACGGAGCAGTAGTGCTATAAATGGCAAGAGTGGGTGATGCGGCGTGAGCCTGAACCTACGCGTACCATCATATTCTCCCATGTTCATCATCTGGTATGGGGGTGCAACCCAAGTAACGACTGCCGTGCCCTGATTTGGCCCCCGTGTTGGTCCAGCGCACCTACTACACGACCCGTTTAGGGGGCACGAGAGCAATTACAGTTAAATACACAGGGCTAAAGAGCTCAATTCGGGGGTGGATAAAGTTGATGAAGACGGCTATCCTCGCGCACCATTAGTTTAAGGAAACAAGGTGTTTCTGAAACGTGAGCATAGTATGCATCAGATGTGAGGGGAAGCTGACATGGAGTAGTTTTAGACTACTAAGTGGATCTTTCTGCGACTTTCATCTACATTTCACCTAAGCACACGGTCTGCAGTTAAGAAACAAAGCAACTTTACAGCACGGAAAGGGCTTTCCACTATCTAATAAGCTTTCAGCCGGTGTTGTCGCTTTACCAGTTAGTTTGTGGAGGACGTTGCCCGCACTATATTCCTCGAATCTTCATTAACGGTGGTGACAGCTACTACAACCCACAAAGTAGGTTAACGCTCACGTCTACAGTAAACAGGTTCCTTAGTACTTTTCCCAACAAAGATAACGTGCACATTCTATCTGCAAGGCGAAGTCCCAGCCGTCTACAACCATAAACGGTAGAAGGCAGATATCTAGCGCAAAAAACCTTCGCCGACTTGAAAAAGTGGTCTCAGATACAACTTTCGGCCGACCATTTCGGAGAAGTCAGGTGCTAAAAGTGCAGGATTTATACGTGAAATCTTTCCTGCTGCTGCCCCTATACGATTGGCAATAGGGCGGAGATAATTTACTTTGCCCGCGACTGACTGCAGAAGAGGAGGTTAGTCAGTGCAGAGGACAGGCTGGTGGCGATCTTCCTCGTTCCTAGTGATCCAACAGACGAAGAGACAAGCGCTGCTGAGCGGCATAATATGTGGAGCGTGAAAAAGTCGTCTACTCACTCTTCCTGCAGCACGGTCTGCATTTCACAGAGACCGTTGGCACATAACGCCTACTTCTGATTGGCCTCAAGTCGCGAATCAGACAGCTTTAGAAGCTACATACTCGACAGCGAGCACTCGTAGCGAGGTTTTAATCAAAAGATAGGGTACAGACAATGCGTCATGAATGGAAAACTGAAGAATACTAAGGGTTCAATTGCGTAAAGTGGCTTGACAACAAAATCCAGAGGGGGAGTTAACACATTTCGGAGGGAATAAACTGTTTCGCGCAATAGGGGATACATGAGAAAAAAATGGTAGGAGTTATCATGCATCACGTTAGTCCTCATAAACACGTAGAATAAATAGCTTCGACGCATTTGCGATTTAAGGACGCTAACAATGCGCATAGAAGACCTTAAGTAACGTGGCATCTACGATCGAGTTGCGCTAAATGTCAATAACGGTGAAGTGCGTCATCACGCGTTTCTCGCACGGCTTACTTCAGGAGTTGTTGGAAATGCGTGAAAGGCCATCTAGTGACCATAATAGGTAAGGTCTGCGCTGTGAGGACGAAAGAAGCAGCTCCACGTCACCAGCGACCCATTTTTTGGAAATACCACAGAAACCGGCCAGATCGCGCATGAAAAAGACCCTTACTGGTAGGGTCGACGAAGGCTGCCATAACTTGCGTGGCCTGGCTGCCCATGGTTGTGTTTTGAGCAAGTACGTTTACTACAGAAGCCTACAAAACTAGGTGACATTTATTCCGCTGGTTGAAAATGAGAGGAGCAGAAGGCTGAAGGTGCGCAAACCGTGTGCAAGAGTAAAATGAGTCAGCGTGTAGCAGGTCCTCGGTGATGCGTAACAGGGACTGTTGTCCTCCGTCCAATAAGGTTATGTCCATCACCCAAATGGCGCCGCGGTATCGGGGGGAGGTGAAAAAGTTCGCCGTCGAATCCAGGTTTCGACAGAAATCCGAACCGCCCCCCTTCCGAAAAACCGCCAATTAGGGAGACAGGCACAGCACCTTGAAATACTACAAAATTTCCTTGAGAGCTGAAGTTGCAAAATGGGCTATAGAAAGTACGCCTACCTCGTTAATCTGCTTGTAGGTGCGGATGAGATCGACCGAGAGTTTGCGCAGAGCCACAGAGCCTAGCTGATGACTGCATGAGGTCGAAGCAGCTGCACCGGGGTCCTGCAGGCCGTCAGAGAGAAACCCGGCTGCAAGGCTGTTTTGCGCCCGTCTGAATCGCGGTTGACAGGTACTGCCATCCATCAGACGCATTGAGGTCACAGGGTCACCACCAGCAGCTGAGGCAGTGGCAGCAACAGCAGTACCGACTATCCGGTCGGCCTTGAGGTTGTAGGCTGCGGCTGCCATGGCCGCAGCCTGTACCGCAGCCGCGGCAACGGAGGCACCCTTGAGGCGGGAGAGCGCGTTCACTGACTCGTCTGTGGGCCGCTGGGCGTAGCATGTGGTGGCTGAAGTCGGCGCACTACGTTGAGGCGATGCAAGTAGGGTTCCGACGAGGGTATTGGTTGTAGAGACAGAAGACATGGCGTCGGGTGGTATCGGAAGCAGAGGAACGACGGAGGTGGCGGGCACGTCAGCAGTGCCAAACTCGACAGCGGCCCGGGAAAGAGCAGAGGAGAGAGAGGGCGAGGTGGAGAGATTTGTGTTAGGTACAGTGCTGTTAACAGTACTGCCAATCTCTGGCGGGCAGGGTGAGCTGAGATAGCAGACTTCCTCGCTGAGGCGCCGGTACAGGCCTCCGCCTCCAGTGCAGCCAACCCTATCACTAACCAGTTGCCTCTCCTCCTCCTCCTCCTCCGGACTCTCGGGAAAAAAGTGACGGCCATTGACTTCCCTCTCGTTTGGTTCCTGATCCCCAACATCGGAACTGTGCGTACCCTCATAGTCCGAGGAGACTTGACTGAAGAGGGAAGGCAGATGTTCTTGACGCCGTGAGGAGGGGGGCGGTGGTGGTGGTCGGTGCCGAGAAGGGTAGAAGCCGGAGGGAGAGAGTTGGTTTGGACACGAGTCAGGCAGCAAGCCCATGCTACCGGGGCCGCAAAGCGGGTCAGGGACAGCGGAGGAGGCGGTGGCCCCGAGTTCGTGGAAGAACATGGCGTCATCATCTTCATCGACGTCACACTGCCGTTTGATAGTTACAGCGTTCAGATAGTCTCCTTCCTCATCCTCCTCCTGCTCACCACCACTGCTATCGCCTGAGGGATGAGCTTTGTCATCCTTTAGGAAGGAGGTGCTGTCACAGAAAACGTTCTGAGTGCTGTGGCCGAAAAGGACGGGTGCAGTCAACTGGGGTACTGTGCAGGGAGCGCTGAAAACGGTGACAGTGGTAGGGATGGCGGAGAAAGCAGTATTGGACGGCTGAGGTGGCGAAGAGGCGGGTCCCTGAGACAGGCGCATGTGAGTCGTCGAAGAGATACGTCGGACACCGGGATGGTGATCCGGGGTACGGGGAGAGAGAGGCGAGATTGTCAAAGAGCTGGTTGCTTGCGTCGACTGCTGTTGATGCGAACCGTTGGGTTCGTAGGGAGAGTTCAAAGGTGTGGGAACGGTCGTTGACACTGGATTGATCATTGCACCTCCTGGTCAGAAGGGGGTTGCAACGCACTAGAGTGGCCCAGTCTGTGTTAGGACATCATAGATGTGTGATCTAAAATGCATGCATTTGAATGATTTCAACTGCAAATACAAAAAAGTTGGTAGGTATTACGAAGAGACAATCGTATGAATGTTCATATCCAAGGCGTGAACAAGTCGCACACTTATTTAGAACTATTGAATTTAGCTGCTCTTGCGAGTGTCCTCGTATGATAAGCGAAGAGGTTTACATGATCAAATTTTATTTTACGGCAAGTAAATGTTTTCGCGCTTCTTCAGTCCTTTCGCATCTCTCAGGCGTCTCATAACCACCAATTTATAATAAAAAGCGGCATACTCGGAAGGTAATTGAAAACGGCTCGCATCTGCAAACAGTGCTTGTCCTTCGCTAGGGACATAAATTCGGGCGTTGGACGTCTAGTATGAATATTTTGTCTAGTGCTTGAACCACAAGACACCCATCTTCACCATATTTTTTTTCCGGAAAGACCATTTAAAATGGTCCCAAAATGTCTAATATCTGTCTCAGTTTGGAATTTAGGTCACCTAAAACAGATAAATACAACAAAATTGACCTGAAGAAGACATTTTGTATCCGTGGGCACTTTTTCTGTCGATACTCGATTTAACATCAAAGATAAGCAAGAAACAACTGCCTTAAACACCGCAATCTGATAGACTGCGTCTTTTTATATTCAATCTTCAAACTAAAATTCTCTAATAGATTATTTGTCGAAAATTCTTTGGAGCAAGCGAAAGTAAAACAAAGCTAACGGGGAACAATGGGACCGGAAAAGAGTAAATGATACGACAGGGAAGGTGCAAACATATTCGAGGTCTTCTTGGTTCATCGACCACTTTTTGAGCAAACCTTCGAAGGGTTCGGCAGCTGTGTCCACTAAAATGCCTGCGTCATCTGAAAATTGTTACTATCTGCTTAAATAAGCACGTATTTTAGGAATTAAAGGTGAGGAAAGTGCGTAAAGTACCAATTCACCAACGACAGCTTTGCTCATACAAGTGATACACAACGTTCAAATGGAGATTTTGGGATGAGTAAGACTTTGGTGTGCGTGTGTAGATTCCTGTCTTTATCTCAGTATTTTGATTATCTAAAAAGGGGAACCGGCCCTCCAAACGGCCGTTGTTTCTGGTCCCTTAAAAAACACGCAACCAACTTTAAGGCTAGCTAAGGATCCCTACTAAATCGACAGTTAGCATTAATTGTTCACTCGTGTTCGTAGCTTCGTAGCTTTCAGGATAGAAACCCCCCACCGAGTACGGAAAAGAAGGCACAAGGAGTGGTACTGAGTTGAGTTCCGAATTGCACTGGAATGCCTGAAAAGTGGGTGTGTGTGTGTGTGTGTGTGTGCAACAGATATTCAAAAATGGAGAGACAGCTAGAGACGTCTACATCGAGATAATAAAGAGCCGTTAATTGATGTTAATGTGATGTCCGACGCATATCGAGCAGGCAAGGGAAATTTAGACCAGCCGACAAACAGCTTCATAGTCAGCAGAACTTACAAGGTTAATTTAACAGCGATTAGTCACAACGAAAACGTACCACCGAGACACAAACCTGCTCGGTCTGGTAGTTTAGAAACCGCTTCCGTGATTGACAAACAGGGGTAGTTAGGATAACTTAACTGTCACTAGTTTCCAGTGGGGACTGTGAGGCAATATAGCACCGACCTAAAATTCCTCGGGGGAATTCACCCTATCAAAACATCCCAAAAACAGAGAGACCGAGTTTATCGTCAGTTATGATTGCATTCGGAAAATTGTAGGGGCCAAATGAAATTCCAAGTTACACAACAACTAGGAGAGGTCGTTAAAACGTGTTCTATGAAAAGCCAGTCGGTTATAATTGGCTCAAGTTTGCTGATATGCCTCATCACGAAACCTTCATTTAAAATCAACTCAAAAATCGCAGGTATGGGGTCCTGTACCTTTGAAATCGGACTCACCTCACAGTCTTTAGGGAAGTTTGCCCACACACACGCACGCACACGCTTATTGAAGGGTCTGCTTTCCTTAAGAAAAAGTGTCAGTGAAATAGCGCTGTAGAGGTCGCATCTTTGAGGTTGATTCCTCAACGAGGTGACAAACTTATACCTGCCCGGTTTTCATTCAACAAGTGCTAATGAATTGGGCAAGGAAATAACCCATTTTACTTGAAATCGATGGTAGGCAAACGGTAAACCAACTTTCAGTTTCAGAGCAGTGAGGTCGAAGAGTATTTGAGGTTTAAATGCTTAGCCAATCGACATACCAGACTAACGCCATCACTGGAGCTTTGATTGAAATCACGCGAACTATCCGCAGGGGATATCATCCTCAGCCCTCAATAAATAGGCTTTCAACAAGGGGTAAATCCGTCTAAATAAAGTGCTCGTAATGGTATCTCTGCTACTCGGAGGCAACAAAACCCCCCAGATGACAGTGTTACGGCATAAACGTTGGGATTGAGGGCAGTTCAGAAATGTGCTGGTCTAGGGCAACTAAAAGTGACGAAAAACCATGCCAAACTATTGTCCGGACTAATATATACCTCACTACTGTTTTGTTTTTCGGTTAACATGCAATACGTCAATTCGAAGTTACTCATCCGTTCTGACCATTCCATCTATTTTTTTTGTGATAGCTCACTCGAGTGATTGTGGCTATTCTGATTACAACAATTTATTCATCTTACAATTCAAGAATGTATCGATTTATCATGCTCGAAAGACTCAATGTGGATCTAAATGATCCAGACACCTCCAAGCAATGGAACCACTGGTTTTGCACGCTAGAGAATTTCATGACTACGGTCGAAAGTCTGAAACTGAATAAATTGAGTATTCTGTCTAACTTTATTTCTCCAACTGTTTGAGAATTTATGAACGAATGTTCCAGTTACGAAGAAGCTGTTGGATTGCTGAAATATCTCTACTCAAAACCTAAAAACGGAGTCCGTTAACCATCTTCTAGCGACCTGCAGACAAGAGGGTGGACAAATCCTCGATCAGTTTGCTTAAAAACTTAAATCCTTAACTAAATACTGCGATTTCGAAGCTGTTACGACAGAACTAAACGCAAGGGTGCCACCAGAGACGCCTTCATCAAACCATGATTCGGCACTGTTGGAGCTGGACACTTTAAATTTTCAGACGGTTATTGATCAGTCAAGGTCATTGGAATTGGCATAATAAGTCTATCTTACCAGGGTTACGTGTTTCTAACGAACCACTGACGACGTAACTACGCGCGAACACCTAAAGGATATTTTCGCCCACGTAGACAATATCGCTATTTGTGGAAACGGCCTCGCTGAGCAAGATTCAAATCTTTAAAATTATTCAACGTAGCCGAAAGATATGGAATAACCTTAAATGAAGCAAAGTGTCCTCGCTCCCCAGCAAATCAAGCTTCTTGGTCCAAAGGCAACATTAGACGGGATCCAGCTCACCTAAAGCCTTTGCGCGAAATAGCCCCTCCGCATGATCCGAAGCTACAGTAATGAGACAGTAATGGGACTGTCCGCATACTATGCACAATGGATATCCCATTTTTCCGATAAAATTCATCTGCTCATTCACTAAAAAATTTTCCTCTCTTATGAAGAGTACTGGAAATACTTCAGACACTTAAAGAAGAAACTACAAAAGCTAAAATCGCTACCGTTCAGTACAATGCCCCATTTTTTGTCGAAACTGATGCTTCAGAAGTTCCAATTGCTGTCACATTGAACCAGAATGGCAAACTAGTAACGTTTTTGGTGCGTAACCTATCCATAACTGAGCGACACCATTCTGCGATCGAAAAATGAGCGTAAGCCGTAGTGGAATCAATGAGCAAATAAAAGCACTTCCTTCACTGTAATCATTTTAAACTAATTGCATATCAGCGTTCTGATGCTTTTATCTAGGGTTATCAATAAAAGGGGAAGGTGAAGAGCGAAAACGTCAAACGCTGGAGTTTAGAGTTCTCACCGTTCAAATTCGACATTGATACCGACCTGGTAAAGTAATCCGTGCGGCGGATACGCTTTTCGTAGATGTTGTGAGGCCTTGCTAACAAAAGGTCAATCTGAAGGAGCTACACAAGTCCCTTTGTCATGCTGGTCGCTCGGCTATCGCAACTCGTTTGAGACAGGAATCTCCCCTTTTCGATGGAAAATATCCGTAATGTTGCTAGATGTCAAAGCTGCAGTGAAGTCAAAGCCCGTCTGTTCTCTGAAGCACAAGGACAAACCATCAAAACTACCCAACCGTTTGAACGGTTATTACTCGATCTTAAAGGGCCACTTCCGTCCGAACTGACAATGATTCCGATCAGTCTGCCGAAACTGTTATTTGATTGTTATGCCAGCTCTTCTCCATATTCAGTACTCCTTCGTACATCTACACCGATCGGGGATCGCCATTTATGTTAACGACGGATTGGCGACTACGAGGACAACTGTGTACAATTCCCAAGGAAACGAGCGGGTCAACAGTTCTAATCAAACTTCACGGAAGACTATTTTACTTGCTTCTAAATCGCAAAGTCTACCTGTCACGCACTGAGACTCCGTTTACCCGTCTGCCTTGCAATAAATCAAGTAAATTTTGTGTACGGCCAATAACGCGACACCATATGAAATAATTTTTTATCTATAATCGGAGATCAACCACTGGAACCACGCTCTCTATGTGGCTCACCTCTCATGGCCGATTCCTATGGAAGAGCGGCTAACAGTCTAAATATGATCCGCTCGTTGAGGATGTCGATCTGCTCCAGTTCAACCCTCAATATGCTCATATATGATTCGGTGATGGCAGAAAATAAACCGTATTAGTTCGGTTGTTTGCTTCGAGAGGGGAAAAAGATGTTGCTGGTCATCAGCAGGAAACGGTCAAACTGAAAATTCTATTCCGTTTTCCCTGACTACTGAACAGGAAAGCAACGCCAGTTCAGTTGATAAACAGGATGCAACAACATCAGATAGTGCCCATAGCGAGGAGGATGTTCATAAGCAAAACCTGAAGACATTGATTAAACAATAACAACGCGTTCATCCTTATTGCGTTCGCAACAGCGACGTTTAAAATTTGTCCTCCGAAAACCCTCAACTATATTTGCCAACGCCCTGCCCTCTCCTTGTTGGAACGGGAGAGGGTCATGCTAACTTATTGCCCTGACCAATTTATATCCCACTACTGCTCTATTTTTCGATTTAGTTCCGATACGTCAATTGGAAGATATATAAAGCCCCATTCTAGGAAACTCATTTGTTCGGGATCCTCCATCAATTTCTTTTGCGCTATCTCACTCAAAAGATTGAGTCTATGCTCATTATAAAAATCATGCTGATACAACGAACAGAATCAAGCAGGCCAGTGACCACCAATTCGTGCGTGAATAAATGTCCGATCGATCATTAAAAACAATAAGAGCTAACGTGCGCCGACGAAACCCGGCTATTGACCTTTCCGTTAAGCTCCACTATTAAACACCCAGGACAGTCGATAAAAAAGAAGTGAGTTCCCGAAAGCAATCCAGGAGAAGATGCGATCGCTGGAATAAGATCTTTATTCGCTTGATGTTTCGGATTCACAATAGAATCTATCATCAAAATCCGCCACAGATAAGGGTGATGAAAGTATAGTATTTGCAGGAAGCAGTTGTCATGCGACCGCATACCTATCACAATATGTAGTTATCGTATTCATCGTTGAGGACCATATTTGGTGCGACGATTGCCTGTCTGTCCACACCCGGCCAATTTAATCATCGTTGCTGATTCGTGACGTGGCTGATATGGTCACTGGCAGTGATATTTGCCTGCATCCTTTTCGCGTGGTCAATTATGGTGTCTATACAGCCTCCGCACATTTTATATTTTGGGTGGTTATTGCGCTTGTTAATAGACTGTGGTCCCGAGACCCACAAATTAAGCAGCTTGCGGCTCATACAGCTGCGCGAATTTCGGCCTCACCTAACTTGACTGGGTTGTTAGGTTCCGTCGAATGAGCCACGATCCAAGAGATCCTCCTTACTGCTGCTGCTCCAGACGTTTCGTAAGTCTACTATGACTATAAACTAATTCAAGCGTAAGCTATCGTCCTGCACCTGCGATGCTACAGGGTACATGGTGAACATCGCCGTTTGTGACAGTCGAAGTTACATGATGCGACTGCCTGCGAGACCTCTGTTGAGCCACAAGGCGCAACAGAACGAGTGTGTCCAGCAACCTAATTGGTGAACGCCTATCTTATGATATTAAATATCCACCATGTAAACCAACAACATAACTGGTTCGCGGTTTACTTGTATTAAGTCAAACGTCGAAGCGCTTATTGAGCAAAGGATACGGGTTCAAATTCCGTTATCTAAACCAAGAATTATTTATAGCTGGCGCATAAAGGCTAAAAAGAAACTTTTTGAAACTTAATTACCTCTTCCCAAGGATAGTTGCACAGGGTAATGCATGTGGCTGTTGTTTTCTATTTTAAAATCTTCCCTTAAAACTGCTTCTTTAAGCCATCTGCTATATAAAATAAAAACGTTGTTAGAATGTTACTTTGCAGCTACTAGTTAGGATCGATAAGTGGTCATCTCTTACAGTAAACAGGAAACGGTAAACAGTCGTTTTTGAGCATATTTATATCTAAATTGTGTTTTCTAATAAGATGATTGACAACTATGAAGTTTGCCCGTGTTCCAATTTACGTGACACCCACGGTTTACGACGAGTTACTGAGTGAGAACTCATGAAAAGACACAGTCGTAGATAACGGAAGGACAAGCACGATCTTGAGAAATGAATGCGGCGGCTGTTAATTATAATAAGCCGGTGGTTGCAGGACCACTGCATCCTGCAAACACTGCATTTCCTGTACAGTCAAAACCCCTATCTGCAACTGGTACGGTTGTGATAATGCTTGAGCTAAACGGCCTGACGGATGTCACGTATTGTACATCTTCACGCGTGACAATTTGCGGCAGCGGATCTGGACAGTTCAACTTATTATCTTCTCCAGTGACGGAGACCGAATACCGAAGGGCGAAGAACTACTTCCATGCCTCGACGAACCGTATCGAGCCAGATATTGAGTTGACCACCTCTTCGGCGCGTCCAGGTGGGTAAAGGCGCTGGATTGCGGGCAGTATAACTGAGTTTGTGAAGTGGACGACGGAAAATGCGCCCAAACCACCTCAGTCGTCCTCCGTGTATGACCCGATATATCTTTGCGATATTGTCGCAGCGAATACGACTCCCTTGGTTGAGACAAAGTCGGCGTACCTCCAGTCTTAACTCATCTTCCACGCGCAAAGCTCAGCATTAACAATCATAGAGGAGAACCGACTGGAGGAATGCAAGGTGCACACGGAAATGTGCGGGGATGGAGATGTCGCAGCAGATCAATAAGTATTTCCTAAGGATTGAGAAAACCCGCAAGCAGCACCAATTTGAGAGATGTCGTTCTTACAGTGTTCATTGGAAAGCAGCCTCGTCTCGAGGTATTTGAAACGGTTTAGTGTTTAGAGTTGACAGCAATTAATTTCCCAGGGTTGCCTTCTCCTGGTCAGGTGTGCGGGTGGAAAACCATTTGGTTTTCTCAGCGTTCATGGATAAGCCGACCGAAGTAGTGATCTTATTCACTCCTGATACCACGGACTGCAGATCACCAAAGGTTGAGGCTACCAAGGCGATATCTTCTGCGTAGTCTAGGTCAGTCAGCCGACGCCGGGGTGAGAACTCCACACAGTGAAAACCGTGTAGGGCCCTTCTGAGGATCCATTAAGTGGCGTTATTGAACAGAATGGGCGACAGGACGCAACCTTGTCAAACACCAGATCAGATATCGAACGGTTGGGAGAGATTGCTATGGGCGAGAATCGCGCAGTGGAGGAGCGATATTAGGCCTTGATCGTGGCAATGGTTTTGGCCAGCACACCATCTAGTTACATTATTCGCCATGGGGACTCACGATGGAAGAAATCGAATGCAACGGCGATGTCAACAAATATGACAGCCGTGACAGACATGGTGGGCCTCTAGAATGCGCTTCAGTGTGAATATCTGGTATGTGCATTCACGCCCAGCTCGGAATCCGGCTTGGTTTGGTTTGCATTGACTGGAATCGTCTGAGAAGGAAAATAGTGAAGACATTTGCAGCAACGTCGATGGGGCTTATGCCCTTGTAATTCTGACATTTTGTTTTATTTTCCTCCTTGAAGACGGGCACAAAGATGTCCGAACTCCAGTTACTGGGAGCAACTTCGTCTCTCAACGCTTGCTCAATCACCTCATGGTACTAGGGCACCATAGTGTCGAGCCAAGACTTGTAGATTTCAGCGAGAATACCGTCGTTTTCGGGCACCTTGTTGCTGCGCGGCCTTTTTATTGCATCAGTAACATCTCCAGGTGGGGTTGCACAGCACTCCATGTGCTGGCGAGGGATAAAACTCTGCTGCAGAGGAGAATGAGAATGTGATTGGTTGCTCACTAAAGTTGAGGTGCTCGAATTTCTTAAACCAACGATCGACCTGGACCGAGTTGACGGCAATAAAACCGCTTTTAACATATTCAGTAGTCTAATTTTCGAGGGCTTACAACTAACGTGGAGGATAATTTGGTTGTCACCAAAGTTTGAGGCCTGCTCCATGGAGGTCACTGGTTTTAACCAATACTTCCGCCGGTGATCCGCAACCTACTTAGCAGACACGTTCCGGAATCGGCAGACGGAACCATAGTTGCAGGACCTGGCTCGAGTCGTCTGGGTAGAAAGCTGCAAGGTTTTTCCGCTGATGCAGTCACCACGGCGCCATTACGTGAATTCAATTATTTTGTCCATACATGGGTCTTCAGTGATGACACTGGTTACTGTTTACTGCGTAGAGTCGTAAAAACGTGACCGGATTTGTGTTTAGGGCCTTGGGAGTGCTGGATTGCCAGATTTTTGAAACCACGGCGTCCAACACGTGGCATTTTGGGTGCAGGTAAGAGGTGAACTTTCGGGCGTCTGCGAACATGGTCAGACCCCATAGGCATTACCAGTTTTGGCACCAGACATCGATCTGCTATCATGAACCGAACTACGGAACCTTGAACCAACTAGGATATGGTCGATCTGACTGGCGATATGACCGCTTCCTTGTGGTAAAGTTCGTGAGCCCAGACGCTACAGTAGAAAACCGCGAACAAACCAGCAGAGCAGCTTCTGCGAACCCGCTTATATTCAAATTCTTCAAGAAAGCTCATGAAAATATATCTGCGACTGTCTTTGGTGATAGGTTCGGATGAGAATCCAAAACGTCAGGCGAATAAACATCTTGTTCTGGCGATTGCATCTTCTGAACTGCTTCCTGGAAATCCATTCTTTATTTCTATCGCCTGCCTCTTTGAATTTTTGGTTCCACCTTCTATACAGAAGTATGGGTGGTCGAATAAAAGCACAATAAATTCGGAAACCGCATCTGTAGGAGTCTTCATTCAATTTTGCAAACCGCCTGGACACACAGTGGCCTAGTAGATGGTCGGCTCGAAGCTGTACAGACAATAATGTTCGAAATTTATTTGTTTGGAGAATGTGAGCATACCAGGGTTTGCGCATTGCTACATTACCAAAGACCATGGGAATCTCAAGCTTATATCTTGCGTTTTAAAATTAGAGATGATTCCGTTTTCGGGGGTGCGCTTAGTATTACACATATTCGCGATGATGTTCCGCTGTACTCAAGGCTGTCCATGCACACTACACTGCGGGTGGGTTTCCGCTAGCCTAGCTGCTGGTTACCCAGCGAGTTCACAGGCGGGTATCGGCGAAGGTTAGCTGGTAAATAAGTCAGTTGTCAGCTGTAAAGAATAAAAAGCCGCGAAACAGCGATTGTGCTACCAAGACGTGGAGGGCTGAGGTATAGCACGCCGACCACCCTGTAAAGTGCCGTAAAAACCGAAGATGACACTGCGACTGTGAAACGTCATGAAATGAATTGGCTTGCCAACGCTGTGGCTAGGTTATATAGTCAAAACGCCGAAGGGAAACAATTCCAACGACTGTCGGAGCCCGCTCGCACAGGAAAGGTTTAAGAAACCTCGTGAAAATGTCCTGCCAGTGAGGATGGTGTTGTTGTGATGGGAAATGCTGTCTCCACTCTGCCATGGAGAGCAGACATTGCTCTGTCTGCCTCGTTCGTATTTGTGATTCTATTTGCGTTTATACATTCATTCTTCGTTTACATCCGTCCGTACATGTACGATTGGTAGCTGCCACGCCATCAGCGAAATGTCCGCTCGTATCTGGTTAGCATTTACCTTAATCGGCATCCACACCCGTTAGGAGGCCTTGTAAATTCGCGTTTTCCTCTGCCTGCATTTGTGTCCGATATAAACTCAGGCACGTCTAGGTTTAGACTCGGTCTGGCTTTGTGATCGACTGTTTCCGGTCCGCGGGTTCGCCTAGTGAGCAGCATTCGTGGGCTATAGTGAGCTACAGGGAGGCCACGCAACGAACAATGGAATTTGGTTGGGGATGCTGAGCCTTTACGTATTTTTTGACTGCCTTATCGTCTTCTAGTCTTAAAATATTCGCATGCTTGAATGTGAAATTGTACTTAGGGGCTGCATAGTGTTCTACCACTATTAACAGCTGGCAAGTCCTTCCTACCACCTTTGCACGTTCACCAAAACGGGTCTTAAAACGCCGACCAATCTCCCCAACGTAGCTCGGTTCGCAAAGACTACACTTTTCGAGATACATGACATTCATGCTTCGCCTCATGACATGGGAGGCTACGCGTTCATGACCAGGCGGTGCATGGTAGAGATTTAGATTTATGGACGACAACGATATTCAGTGGCTGTAAGGTGAGCAACTGTTTCGGGTACTTTAACTGTGAACGGCAATGTTCAGCCGAATTGCGGCTGTTCTTACGACCTTGGTCTTTTGCCACATTCTACAAAGCTGCATGGGTAGCTGTTTTATGTAAATGTCTGCAGGAGATGGTGGAATATGGCTGTTAGGTCGCCTATTTAATTGGAATGAGTGGCGGTTTTCTTGAAAAGAATTTGAACGTAGTTGCGTTTGCAGAACAACGGGTAGTTATTGGTATAACTTGGGGCCAGGCATGAACAGGTGGCCCTCCCGCATGCTATATTTAACAGGCGTCTATTGAGCTTTCAGGGACATGGGATGTCTAAGAACAACATTAAACTTTCGTGCCCTGCCTCTAGCGCAAACTGGGTGTGAAATAAATTGGAATGTTGAATACATTTACGCTTCAGAACGACTATGGTACACTCCATATATAAAGTTCAAAAGCTTGGTCTGGTAGTTTCAAACATTATTGTGAATATATTTTGGAGAAAGGCCACAACGATAATTTCTCCAGAGTACATTTGATATGAAGGCAAAATAAAAATCGAATTTGCGCAAGTGGAGGAAACATAACTACCGAGTGTCTCATTCGTCTCGTTACACTAGGTTTCGAGTAAGCCGTAGACATTCTAAATTGACAGGCTTTATGGGATCATGGTAAAGAGTGAAATAACAGCAATATATTTCACTATCATAGCTGGGTGATATGGCCTTCCTGTTTTTTGGAAGAAATCTACGGCCAGGATAAACGCCGTAGCGGAGGTTAATGTGTAGACGTTCAGGCATTAGAACAGCCATTTGGTTAAGCGGGATGTGAGTATTCTGCGCAAACATACGATGGGTTGTGGAAAGCTGTTCGTGGAATTTCGGCATTACCGTACGGTTTGGTTTGAGTCGGTCGTTCTGTCTTTGCCATTGAACTTTTTACCCACAACGCGATGAGCGTTTTGTTGGTTTCGTTACCGTCTTCATCGGATCTCCACCGTATACATATATAAGCTAAACACCAGAACAACCTCCAGATAAATTTTGATGCTGCAGCATTTGGCTATTGAGAAGACCAAATTTGTTTATAATATGCTCTAGGCTCTTACTTGTTGCCTTTATGTGTGTGGCACACGTTAAAGCAAGTCTCGCGTAACACTAGCCAGTGGGTCAACTGAGTGAGATATGCTACCGTTGCATACGAGAGGAAATTAATAGACTATAAATACGGTAGTTTTCCTCAAGTTAATTGGGCGTATTCTCAACCGTGGTATATTTGATTTGGCCGGTTTTCGGCTATCTAAATAACTTAGTACCCCTCCCCCCGCCCTCAGGAATGATGAATTCGGTAAAATGTACAAGTATCGGATAACCTCGCGTGTGAAGGCTACGTGATTACTGTATTAAACTTACTCGCAAGTAGAAGTACATTATTGCCCGAGGCTTGGTTAATAATGATAGCACGAATTGCCTTCCCTGATCGTATCGATTGCAACAAAACCGGTACATACGACGGTTTGATCGTCGGTTTCGACTGTGTCCATCCGGCAGGATACATTGTCAACAGCAGTCACAAAAACGAAGATTAAAACTATGCCTATTAATGATGGTCACTTTTAACCTCATTGCGCAATGAGGCACCTCAAGGTCGGGATATCCTTTCAGGTACTTTAAAAACAAAAATCGTTCTGATTGTTACAATTGAACGTTGTTGTTCTCCTGACAATAGTTTTTGTTTCAAACATTCTGTTGTCAAGTTCTTTCACAAAAGTCACTCTCGTATGATCGTACATGAAACAGGGATTTTAGCCGTAAGTTATGCGATTCACTCAAAAAAACTTAGTTCGGATCAGGGAATTTGCGGTACACGGTTATATCAGAAATAAAATTTTAGCAAAAGCGGTGAACCAACGGAAAGAAACATAATTAACTACAATACCTCAACCCGCAACAGGTGTATATACGTACAGACTACATTCCATTGGTATCATTTAATTGGCCGCCGGAATATTTTGCAGCCATTGAACAAGAGACGGCCAAAAGATCTCAAAGGTACCGCCGTGCATCGGATTCATCCTGGAATTCTCCGAGTAATGTATCAGTTCACTCATGTACTGAGAAGCTATACGGTCACGAAACCTTACTATTCACCAGCTATTCAGAAACTGTGTACTTGATAATGTCGAAAGTAAAGTAAGCAGTTCATTATGCTCAGTTTAGAAGAGGTTGCAGTGTTTATTAAGCTGCGTAACATTTCGTTGCAATTTTTGCAAAGAACCAATCCATAAAAATCGAAAACCATTTACTAAGAGGAATTTTTTAAAGCATAAGTGGGAGGCAAGGACAAACTAACTGGGAGTAGCAGGAATGTTGTAAAGCAGAAAAACAGAATCGGAAAGCGTTGATAAAGCTAATGCAACACAAACAAAGGTGGGTTAATTTTTGAAGATTGACAAACGTGATTTAAAGGATACGTCAAGGCAGAATAACAAACCTGTTGCTGAAAAAAGTGTAACGGAGATTCGCATTGATGACTGCACAGGTAAGGAGCATGAATTATACATTTGGACTTTCAAGAGGATCTCAACCGTCTTAGCAGCTGGTCTGCACGTTGGCTCTTTCATTTTAACGTTGGGAAGTGTGTGGTCCTAAGACTGCGTAACAGAAGGACCAGTGAGGAGGATGATTCCTACCAATACATTCTCAATGGGCAGCCACTTTCAATTGTTGAGGAACAGAAGGACCTCGGTGTTGTTATAAACTCTTCACTTAAACCATCTTCACAGTGTTTCAAGGCAGCTAAACGCGCATCACAGGTCTTATTTGCGCTCAGACTGGGATTTTTGCAGATTGATAAGGAACTCTTCCGAAAAACCTACGGGGTATTTGTTCGATCTCACTTGGAATATGCCATCCAGGCCTGCATCCGTGGTTTAAGAAGGATTGTCTACAGCTGGAACGAGTGCAGGCGAGGGCTACGAAGATGGTCAAGAATCTTAGTCATCTGCCTTACGAAGCCAGACTGGTTGAACTTGATTTGTTTCCTCTAAACTACAGGCAACTACGCGGTGACCTCATCCAAACCTACCGGATTGTCAGAGGCCGTGATTAAGCCCTAGAATTTGTTGACTTCTTCGAATTGGCTGGGACGGAACATCTGCGGGGTTATCCCTTTAAACTGCAGAGGAAATTTGTCCACACGGAAGTCCGTCGGAACGTTTTTTCGCAGAGGGTCGTTGGAGCATGGAACGGACTCCCTGACGAGGTGGTCCTTTCAGAAACTGTTGACACATTTAAATTCAAACTAAGATACTTATTTTCTGAGCAACTATTGTCAATATGATGAAGATTGTGTAAAAAGTGGCAGGTTGCACCTGGCCCACTCATATCGATGACCCTACATTTTAATTTGTCAGATATATCACTGTAAACGTTTTGTACTATTGATATTTTTGCATGTGAATAGGAAGCTCAAGGGCGAAAGCCTACTTACCTTAATAAAGTTACTTAAAGTGACTTAATTCTCTTTTTAATCCTGGACGTGGTCCACACGCATGCAGATATGAAGCTGTCTTGTATCTTAACCCTGCAGAAATTTGAATCAGATCTAAAAAGATGATGACTAATTTAAAATTATTCAAGAGTCAGTTAGTGGAAGGTTGTTTGCATTATTAGGCAGATTGACTGTGCCCAGTGGGTCATATAGCCAAAATGACATTACTGACAATGGTAAGGAAAAATAGAATTACCATTTCTGGTTTATTAGTCGTCATAAGTGAACCATACGTAGCTCCACGTTTTGCGGCACCCGAGTCTTACATTCGCGATCTGTTGGTTTGAATAAATTCTAATGTTCTTACTTACTGGGCCATTATTTCGCTGATTACTCGGTTTCGATGGGTAATATTTAACATGATAGATGGGCGCTCACAGATCGGTTACGGGACTCACTCGTCTCGTTTTGCCTTGGGGCCCGCTCTTGTGTCTGGCCAGCAGTCGGGGCGCAGCTAGTGATATAAGCATAATGATATTGCTGAGAAAGACAAGGCTGGCTGTTGACAGCTAATAAGCCAGAAATGGCCATTCCTGTCTCCCTTGAATATATCACTATCAGTATATTTGAGGAATATGTAGGTGAGTCACCTTTGAATTCTCTATTTGTACATGCGTGTTGCAGTTTCAAAAAAGTTTCTCGGTTTTGATGTTGAGGCAAATTGGGATGAGCTAACTGGGTGGAACATAGCACCTGAAAAGCTATCGACCGGTGAGTCTAACATGCATTTTTGCAAAGTTATGGACAATATCATCAAAATGGCCAGCATGGTGTATGAAAGTGCTCTGTCCTTGGGCCAGTTCTTTTCTTAATCTATGTCAATGGTTGTATGAATGGATTTGACAGCATGGGTGTCATATTTGCAGACGACATCAAGATATGGCAACCAAGCAGATGCACTACCGATGAACAGACTTTTCAAGAAGGACTCAACCGCCTATCTGAATGGTCCAATAAATGGCCGATGAATTTCAACTTTGATAAATGTGGCGCAATACGAAGAAGGTGAGTGTGATGGGTTACTCCCATCAATACTTCCTTAACGGAAGGTGTCTGTAAAATATATCACTATTTTGTAATCCCTAAAGCCCTCCACTCAATTTGTTAGGGCGGCCAAATGGCGTCAAAAATCCTGTGTGCTATTAAAAGAACTTTAGTAGAAATGGATAAGGAAGAATTTGGACGTATATACGGGACGTTTATTCGTTCTCACCTGGAATATGGACTGCAGGCGTGCTGACCCTGACTGAAAAAAGATAACAACCTGCTGCAAAGGGGTCAAAGGGGGGTAACAAAAGTAGTGAAGGATCTTAACTCTTTATCACACAAATGCAACTTGACACTCTTAACCTATTGCCTCTTGAGTACAGGCAGATTCGAGGCAACCTCATTTAGGCATTCCGAGCAGCATTCTCCATGACCCCGAGAAAGGGCCATCGGGATGTTAGAAAACCGTCTCCAAAGGAAATCTTCCATGCATCGTTTCCCCACGAACTATGATGTCTTCATAACCCATGCTTCCGTAAAATGATCGCCAAACAATTATGTCATATTGCGCGCTCATTTTGAAGAACTTCCGAAATGAATGCCGATAACTTTAATCAGAATTACAATCTGAATACTGAGCTGTGCAAGCCTCAGCTTCATTTTCAATTCTCATGCCAACCGCCAACATTGAGCACATTATGTTTATTTATTCTTAGTCAATTACCGGATCTCCCATTTTCCTTTCTTACTACTCTCAGAAGCAGCCTACCATGCTGTTTCATATGCCCTCTCAGAGCAGTGTCACAGTGTTGACCCTTCTCGGACTGTTGACGATCGTTTCGGGTTTGCCTGTTGATGGTCTGAGAAATCAGAAATGAGATTATCCTGGTTGCTTCTTTGGCAATTTATACATGACCATCACCATCTCTACTGTCCTTGGCTCATTCGACCCTAAGCGTACGGATGATGCCTGCAAAGGTTTCCCCTGTCAAGCATCCTTTACGGTTACGCTTATAGCCAGTCGATACGCATTGGGATCACACTGTGCTGAAAAGTAGCCTCTGTCTTAACATGACTTCTCACACGATGAGGAGCGTTTTGAGCGCTCATGCGCTATCATCAGCATGTCGGTCCTACATAACACATATGCTTCTCACCCAGGAGCGACAGTTTTTTCTCCTTAAAATCCCACAAACCCCATTCAAAATAAACCTCTTCTATTTAAATGCCCAAGGAAATTTTTTAACTGCATGTTCTTTTATCTAATTTTTTTAGCACACTGATTTTAGTCAATTTTCATCGCCAATAGCTCTCCTTTTATTCAAACTTAACTGTACAATAATTCGCCCTCGTTTAATTTTATTTTTATCCAATGACAGTGCCCTTCCGGCTACGCAAATAAAACATCTATCTATCTACTCTTCGGGGACTAACGGTATTCCAAACTCAGTTATCAAGAGAGTGTCGAGCTTCCCCCGATCGCTTAGCCATATATGCTCAGTTTATCTTTTTAAACGGATTCTTTCCTGAATCACGTAAGATGTCTATTATTCTTCCTTTCTTCAAGTCAAGATTTTGCACAGACGTAAATAATTATCGAGGCGTTCATATAACCCCTGCTCTAGGAAAACCTGTTGAAAAAATTATATTTTATCAACTTCTTGGCATTTGCCTAGAAAATCAGCTTTTAAGCGACTTGCAATATGGTTTTCTACCTGGAATATCATGCGAAGTGGTTCATTTAGCTTTTCTTAACCTCGTCAGTTCCCTTCGTAATGAGCAGCAGTCAGTGGCTGTAATCTACTTTAACATAAGCAAAGCCGTTCACAAATTACCGCACCGACGTCTTCTAGTGAAACTGAAAGCCCTCGGCATCCGGCCTACTTTCCTTGACTACATTAGTTCCTACTTGTCTAAACGCAGCCAGAAGGTCTTGGTAGGTAATAGCTCCTCGACGCCTCAGCCGATCAAGAGTGGCGTTTTTCAAGGCACGGCTCTAGGTCACCTCCTCTACATTCTGTACATCAACGAAATTTCAAAATTACTCAAAATTCACAAAGTTTCGTTTACGCTGATGATCTCAAAGTGCACTTATACATTTTGTAAAGAAACCGCCAATATTTGCGTTGATAAAATCAACACTGATCTATATATTCTCTCACGTTGGAGCTCTAGTTGGCAGATGGAATTTTCTTCATCCAAGCGTAGTTTCCCGCAATCTGGCCGCGCCGATCTTCCTGGATCCATATTGTTTCAAAAAGTTCACTTTTAGAACGATCAAACATAAGAGACTTAAGTGTAAGTTACACGAATAATCTAGCACTATCACCTCATTTATGTCGAATTTCTCCAATTCCTGCACAGATATGTGGCTTTATATCACATAATTTCGTCCTTCGGAAATAAAGTTAAGACTGCACCGCATGTTCTCCCCATCCTAGAATGCTGTTGTCCCCTCTTTGGGATGATATTTTAGAAGACTATTTTCTCTATCTGGATCCAGTACCTCTTATACGGATAGATATCAGTTAGCAAAGATAAAAAATTCTGTGGGTTAGAATACTTGAATCCGATCTCTGCTTTCTGTTTCGCGTTAACTGTAGTCCGAAGCTCCCACGATTTAACGCTCTCACTCCGATACATCGACCTTATTTGGAATATATATTTGCTTAGCGCCGAAAAGGTACTGTCGAAACAAACATTCATACCGAAATACAATTATGGCAATGTATGCAGATAAAATTTTCAGAAATTTAATAATGTAGGCAGAACTTTTCCTGTTAGGGAAATAGTTAGTGATGCTTTGAAATTAATTGTGAACTTGAGAATAGGCAGGGAAATATACTCATACCTTGAAAATGGAGGTAGACTTCAATAGGCCTCTATTTTCAAATAGATGAAAGGAGAAAAAATCTGCTTAGGAAAATAAAGTAAGGGTTTAGAATAGGCTAATAATGCAGAAGCATTTCACAATGGGTAAATGAAACGTTGATTTGGTTCGTTCTTAATCACAAAAGCGCACGAAAAAATCTAGCGAAAAGGTGTCAATGAACTTGAGGCCTCAGCATCTGAGGATCCTGGTTTTTATACTGATGATGGAAATTATGCAACGGAAAGGGTGCATTATTGACTGCTCGAATGACTGGTGGTATAAGGAGACCTCATTGTTCCTGCGGACTTGAGGTAGATAAAAATATGAGTTCCTCCATGATCATTTCAGAATAATTCAGTATATATAAGGGAAATAGGCAGGAGCCTTTGAAAACCCTATTTTGAATAGACGCTAGCAAAGAACAAGCAAATGTTACATGGCGATAGTCGTTTTTAGTATATCAATAATTGCTGTCGACTAAATATATGTTCATCAAGTAAAAATGCATCAAAGTCTTCTTTAAACATTTCAACGCTTTCAGCCTGAACAACTTCGAGGGCTGGCAGTTTGTTCCATTCGTCAATCACCCGTTGGGAAAAGAAGTTGGCCCGCACTTCCAAGTTTGGCGTGATTTCTTTTCAGTTTGTATTGGTGACCTCGGAGACTTGTCATCTTTGCCAAGATTCAAAAGTTGGCCATCTGAAGAGCACAATCAACTCCTCTGACCAGTTTGAAGAGCCCAAGATCATATCCCCTCTCGCCAATTGCCTATAAAGAGAGGAAAATTTTAAATCTTTCTAGAGCGGCCCCCTCATAGGGTAGGCATTCCAATCCGCACCTGACTAGTTTCGTTGCCCTCCGTTGAACTTTCTCCAGCCAGAGCGTAGTCATGTTTTTCATCCAAAGGCGCCACGCCTGAACGCGGCTATTCCAAACCCGGCCGGATAAATGTTCAAACACACGCCTAAAAAAGCTCTCCGTCAAAATTAACGAAGGACCTCCTGATTGCGCGCCAAGATACCGCATGGCTTTCTTTGCGATATTCGCACAGTGCGACGATGGTTTGAGAGTTAGTTAGCCAATCCATATGCCCAAAGTCCTTTTTAGAATGTTTACCTCCTGGATTTGGTGACCCGCTGATGAATGCTGTGGTATTCCAAGCCTAATCCGGCCTTCTGGAACTAGTGCAGTCGGATTATTTGGCATTTGTTAAGATTAAGGTTCGGCAGCCACTCATCACAACATGTTTTGCAGAAGCGATCACAAGTTTTTGATTTGTAATTTTCGCGCATCCTCCGGTTTTCAATCGAGTTCCATAACTTCAAAATCGTCCGGCGAACGGTACCTTCTCGCATGTCGAACAATCCAGACAGTCGTTTTGCGTTTATCAGAAACAAATGGGACCCAGGGCAGCTGCCCGCCGCGGGCGCTCCGCCAGCGGAACGGGGTTTCCCGGTGAGGACTTGGTGTCTGATACAAACACTGGCGCCTGTCTGTGAAAGTCAGTAACCATTTGAGTAGTTTGCCAGTCCGCACCCATTTGACGGAGCTTAAATAAGAGATCAGACGTTTCGTAGTGGAACCCTGTCAAAGGCTTTTGCTAAAGTCAATGTAGACCGCATCGACTGACAAACCCGTTTCTAAGGATTTTGTCCAACTTTCCATGGATGTGAGCAGGTTTGTGAGGCAGGATCGATCACTTCGAAATCCATGTTGATATGAACTTAGCAAGTTATTTTCTTCAAGATGCCTCATCAGTTCCGTTTTGATTATCTTCTCCATCATTTTGCAACAGATACTTGTGAGGCTGACTGGTCGGAAACTGTTTGGTGATGTCCTCTCTCCTCCTTTGCTGGATACCATGCCCTGCTTCACTGTAGTTCGATGGACATCTACAGAGCATGCTGCTGTCACTCGTCCATAGCATTAAAGATACCTTACGATTACTGTTTTTCGACTTTTCAGAGACCGTCGATCGCTGATTTACTTTTGTGCAGTCGGATTCTATGTGCACCAGATTTCCCGAACCTGGGGAAACGCAAGACATAATTTCCTCCTCGCTTATTTTTTTTCTGGTCATCTGTATTTCAACTGACTCAGATGTTTGTTCTAATGACTTCGTTCTTTTTCTCTTTTTGTTTCGCTTAATGTTGTGCCTATTGACTTCTACCGTTTTCTTGTGATGATTATGTTCTAGCTTGCTGATGTTTTTCGGTTCATTTGCATCGTGTTTCGGCGAGTTAATTTTGTTGTGTTTGATGAGGACTGATATTATTTCTAATAGGAGATCGAGGTCTCCTTCTAATCTCAAAACTCTGGTTGTGAGTCCTCGGCATCCATCACAGTGTGCCAGCCCTTCACTGTTTAGCTTAGTTTGGTAATGTTCAGTAGTTTACTGCTTTCTTCATTATTGCTGCTTTGTAGATCTTCTCGGTCTGCTGAGAGTGTCTTGAGTATTTCTGGTAAGTTTCTGTCACATGAAATCGAAAACGGTGTACAAAGATAGGAGAGATCATTATTTTTGTAGTGTATACTATTTGTTTTTTCTGCTGGCTTCCCGGGCGTGGCCGAGCGGTCAAAGAGCATCGGTAGCTAATCGAGAGGTTGGTGTTTCGAGTCCTGGCTGAAACGGTGAATAATTTTCTCGCATGGTCGGGTCGTGAACATTTGCGTTTCCCATGCCAGCAAGATCTCTACGAGGATGCATTAAGTTTTAACGAGCAGCTTAAATTATCAACCGAATAGTTTACTGAGCACAAAAAGAAGTGCTTTTCCGAACCGAATTCACTATCGAATGTTAATACGAAGCAAAGAATGATGCAGCCTTCGAAGTGATCCAATGACAACTTATTTCGTTTAGTCCTGACTTTGGGAACAGATAATTGGCCAAAAATCAAAAGCTTGGAGACGAGCGAATTTCAAACGGAGGTCCAACGACGCCGCAATAGAAACAATATGAGCAATAAATGCGCCCTATTCGTTCAAAAACCACTTTAAAAAAACAATAAATGATAGGAAAAAAATATTCAGGAACGACTCAGCCGTTTGTAGAGGTCAAAGGTCCTGGATAACTTCAGATCTTCAAGGGGTTTTTTGCACTTTTGGTTCACTGAGCGGTTGACAGTATTTATTGGTGAAGAGGCTGTTTTTATCAAGTCGACGAAGGTGATAAACAAATTCCAATTTGATGTCGTTTTGTGGAGGTAATTGGGCACAAAAAAATTTCCAGAAAATTCCAAAGAGCAATAGCGTTCGTGCAGTGGCAATTTTAATGTCAGAATCAGAACAAGCGAAGTGTTAACGATTTTCAAACTGTCCAAGTCGGAGAAGAAAAAGATACGTGGTTCCTTTGCACACGATGACCTTGACTTCAGTACAACTCAGTATATATATAAGGGAGATAGGCAGAGCCTTTGAAAACCCTATTTACAGATAGGCGGTCCATAACTAACCACTTTCGTTTTGTTGCATCCAAATATGCTTTCATTTGGAATAGTTGTCCATCGCAAATTAAGTTCTTGCCTAAATTATTGGTTTTCAAAACCAAATTACGTAAACATTTAACTTTGGAAGATACAAACTCCTTATTGCCCGTTTCCTTCCCAAACTCGCAGCTTTTGGACTTTGCTAAGGGTCCTCCTGTTATTTGAGGCGGCTCCCCTGATATAACCTTGGTTTCAAAATAGGTTTTTATTATCCTCTGCATAGTCAATCTTCGCAGTCGCTTTTTGATCTCCTCCTTTTCAACCATCATTGCCAACTATTGATAACCTTGATATATGCCTCCAAACCATCGTCGCACTGTGCGAATATCGCAAAGAAAGCTTTGTGTATCTTAGGCGCAATCAGGAGGTCCTTCGTTAATTTTGACGGAGAGCTTTTTGGGCGCGTGTTTGGAACATTTATCCGGCCGGTGTTGGAATATTGCGTTCAGGCGTGGTGCCCTTGCTTAGACAGTACCTTCCCGGTGCTAACCAAATATAAATTCTAAATTCTAAACATGACTACGCTCTGCTGGAGAAAGTTCAACGGAGGGCAACGAAACTAGTCAGCGGATTGGAATGCCTACCCTATGAGGGCCGCCTAGAAACACTTAAAATTTTTCCTCTCTCTTATAGGCAATACAGAGGGGATATGATCTTAGTCTTCAAACTGGTCAGAGGAGTTGATTGTGCCCTTCAGACGGCCAACCTTTTTGAATTGGCAAACATGACAAGTCTCCCGAGGACACCAATACAAACTGAAAAGAAATCACGCCAAACTTGAAGTGCAGGCCAACTTCTTTTCCCAACGGGTGATTGACGAATGGAACAAACTGCCAGCCTCAGTTGTTCAGGCTGAAAGCGTTGAAATGTTTAAAAGAAGACTTGATAAATTTTTACTTGATGAACATATAATTAGTCGACAGCAATGATTGATATACTAAAACGACTATCGCCATGTAACATTTGCTTGTTTTGCTAGCGTCTATCTGTAAATAGGGTTTTCAAAGGCTCTGCCTATCTCCCTTATACATACTGAATTATACTGAATAATATTGCAAACGCAATCTGTTTATTATATTGGCCGGTTATGATGTTTTCGCCACCTTCTTGGTGGAATATGCAGTCAGCAAGGTCGCATATCGGTGATGAGCTCGTGATCTCTACTTTCCCTCGTCTTTTCAACCCTGTTGTCAACGCTGTGCTCCTCTTGCTTCATGTCCCTGATGTTTAGAAACAGTAGCTCTGGTTGTTATATTATAAAAACAGTAGGTTGATTGATTTGGCACGGCTTGGGCGCCGTCAAATCTCCACCCGACAAGGAGCGTTCCGAACCCTCAAACGTTGTCAACAACATCATGTGACTAACCCATTGCACCGTACCAATCCTGTCAAATCTAGCTGTTAATTTTTTTGAGAAGCAGTTTTTTTCCAGTTTTTTTTAATTGGTGGCTCGTCGACTTTTTAAGAGAAGCAGTTTTTCTCCTTGTTTCTCTTTCGTAATTGGCGGCTCGTCAAAATCCGCCCCTGATTTAATCGTAGGTGTTTTTTCACTGCTTGATTTGTAGCGGCCGAGGACTTCGAGGTTGGCACACACACACGGGCGAGTTACGCACCTGTAGTCGTTATTAGACGATGCGCATATTGAACAGGGTCTCAAAGCACCATGCCGATCACTCAAACGCAACAGTTATTAGAAGGAACGAAAGAAATGTGGGAAATGAATTCTACTTGTAAGAAGGATATAAAGGTATGAAAGGACACGATAGAAAATAAGGAAGAGAGCGTTACATAAAGCAATTTTCGTTTTAAAGTGGGGGGAATTATGTCATGTCTGTTGGATAACCCGTGGGGAGTGCAAGGCTGTGGGCAACTGCAGGGTCGGGACGACGGGATGCTGACATTGAACGGAGGATAACGATACAATAAGCGGCGACGGTAATCGTGGGGATGGAGGTCAGCGTTCGAGAGTGGAATGGGGCACCGGCATACTCACCGACATTCCATCACTCCATCCCCATCCGGGATCCGCGCGAAAAGTGCTCCCAGTCATTTAAACAATTCTGTCAGAACTGAGGTTCGTTACATGGCCTCCCTCTGAAATGCAGCACTGTCCTCAGTGCTGTGCAAGTTGGTTTGGTAGGTGTGGAAGTGTGTGCTCCTCTCCATCCCACCGCTGCCACCAATCTAGCGGCCGAGGACTTCGAGGTTGGCACACACACGGGCTAGTAACGCACCTGCAGTCGTTATTAGACGATGCGCGTATTAAACAGGGTCTCTAAGCACCATGCCGATCACTCAAACACAACAGTTATTCGAAGGAACGACAGAAATGTCGGAAATGGATTCTACTAGTAAGAAGGATATAAAGGTATGAAAGGACGATAGAAAATAAGGAAAGAGTGTTACATGAAGCGATGTCCCTTTTGGAGTGGGGGGAATTATGTTATGTCTGTTGGATAACCGGTGGGGAGTGCAGAGCTGTGGGCAACTGCAGGGTCGTGATGAGGTGATGCTGACATTGAACGGAGGATAACAAAAGCGATAAGCGGCGACAGTAATCGTGGGGAAGGGGATCAGCGTTCGAGAGTGGAAATGGGCACCGGCGTCTTCACCGACATTCCATCACTCCATCCCCATCCGGGATCCGCGCAAAAAGTGCTCCATGTTCATTTAAACAATTCTGTCGGAACTATGGTTCGATACATCTTTCCTTGTTCACCGTATATTCCAAAGATTGTTGACTATTGTTTTAAAAATAGAAAATCATTTTGAATTGGATATGCCTACCATAATAATCATTTCTGCTGTTCATATGGCTGTTCACAGAGCGTAGCAATTATCTTTTGTAGTTATTTATACAGCGATACTAAGTTTGTAATGATCGGGCCTCTGGGCCTTAAATATAAAATTTACTTATTAACTTACTTATATCTGGAAAGCTTTACAACGAACCTTTTCATTTTTATGTTCCAAAATGAGCCGGAGTGATGAGTGATTTAATTTAACCCTTGGGAATCACGAATAACTTGGCATATTTTATGATCACCTTTGAACTTTTGAAACCCACATGGTTTCTCTGTACACCGCACTTAATTGCACGTTACAAATAGGGTTCTCAAAGGCATATGCCTATTTCCCTCAATAGATTGAATTAAATAAAAGAATGAATTTTTTTGAATTAATGCATGATGACTTTAAGTCACTGTATCGAGGGAATTAGGCTTTTGCCCTTGAGCTCCCTATTTACATTCAAAAATGATAATAGAATAAACGTTTACAGAAATAACTCTGACTACACAATTAATGCTATGCACGCCTGGAAACCCTGGACAGTTCAAGATCAGAACTGCCTCGAAAGAGTACAGAGGAAAGCCACCAAAATGGTTAGAAGTCAAAGCTCCTTGCCATATCCAACCCGCCAAATGAATCTTAATCTGTCCCTTTGAGTTATAGGCAAATGCGTGGTGATCTCCTGCAGACATTCTGCATTGAGGTGTGTTTGTGTGTAGAAATGGTCATTAGAATGATCTCATCCAACAGAGACAGCCTTGATGGTGGTAAGTAAGCTATTGCGGGAAATAGGTGGGTTTGTGTGTATAAATAGTCATCAGAATGATCTCATCCAACAGAGACAGCCTTGATGGTGGTAAGTAAGCTATTGCAGGGAATAGGTGGGTTTGTGTGTAGAAATGGTCACCAGAAGGATCTCATCCAACAGAGACAGCCTTGATGGTGGTAAGTAAGCTATTGCGGGGGTCAATAGGTGGGTTTGTGTGTAGAAATGGTCATCAGAATGATCTCATCCAACAGAGACAGCCTTGATGGTGGTAAGTAAGCTATTGCGGTCAATAGGTGGGGTTCGTGTGTAGAAATGGTCACCAGAATGATCTCATCCAACAGAGACAGACTTGATGGTGGTAAGTAAGCTATTGCGGGGAAATAGGTGGGTTTGTGTGTAGAAATGGTCATCAGAATGATATCATCCAACAGAGACAGCCTTGATGGTGGTAAGTAAGCTATTGCGGGGAATAGGTGGGTTTGTGTGTAGAAATGGTCACCAGAATGATATCATCCAACAGAGACAGCCTTGATGGTGGTAAGTAAGCTTTTGCGGGGAATAGGTGGGTTTGTGTGTAGAAATGGTCACCAGAAGGATCTCATCCAACAGAGACAGCCTTGATGGTGGTAAGTAAGCTATTGCGGTCAATAGGTGGATTTGTGTGTAGAAATGGTCACCAAAAGGATCTCATCCAACAGAGACAGCCTGGATGGTGTTAAATAAGCTATTGCTGTGAATATGTGGGTTTGTGTGTAGAAATTGTCAGCAGAATGATCTCATCCAACAGAGACAGCCTTGATGGTGGTAAGTAAGCTATTGCGGGGAATAGGTGGGTTTGTGTGTAGAAATGGTATTCAGAAAGATCTCATCCAACAGAGACAGCCTTGATGGTGGTAAGTAAAGCTATTGCGGTGAATATGTGGGTTTGTGTGTAGAAATGGTCACCAGAATGATCTCATCCAACAGAGACAGCCTTGATGGTGGTAAGTAAGCTATTGCGGTCAATAGGTGGGTTTGTGTGTAGAAATGGTCATCAGAATGATCTCATCCAACAGAGACAGCCTTGATGGTGGTAAGTAAGCTATTGCGGTGAATAGGTGGGTTTGTGTGTAGAAATGGTCACCAGAAGGATCTCATCCAACAAAGACACCCTTGATGGTGGTAAGTAAGCTATTGCGGTCAATAGGTGTGTTTGTGTGTAGAAATGGTCATCAGAATGATCTCATCCAACAGAGACAGCCTTGATGGTGGT
>WEDG01006794.1:0-26684 GCA_017591395.1 Schistocephalus solidus | reverse complement strand
CATGTTGTAGCTGTCTAAAGGCTATAAATGCACCGAAGGTTGATGCAGGGACGGTGAATCGCACGTAGATAGGTCTTAAGTGATAGTAGCTGTGCGTTGCATCTACCACACTCTCTCCTTCTCCCTCACCTGAGCCCGGTGTCATGACACTGTCAAGAAAAACAGAGGTGGGAGAGGGACGCATGCGGCTGGCGTGGTCATAGCAGCCCATGCGCGTGTTTCCACACCTGGCTCGGATCCCACAGAGTGGGAGTTCCATAAAGACCACATTAAGAAGGAGCCATTGCAGCCCGACTTTAAGTCCACCAGTCAGCCATTCCACGCACTCTGAGTTATCTCGTCAGTTGGCAACCTTTCAAGCCACGGTTTTTTCGCACAGTGATAGTTTCAAAGCGCCTCAGATTGTTTATAGTGAGGAAAAGTGCGCTGAACCATCAACCTTAATCTCTCTTCCACCCCACAATCACACCACCGTCTGAGCCATCCAGTTGTCTGATGCGTCATCGGCCGCAGCTGCTGGGTGAAATCATCTACGCGTACTACCTACTGGACCTGGCCCCCAAGCACAAGCATCAGAATTTCACACAAAAGAGGGTTGAGCTGCTCATATCACACATGTGTGAGAAACAGAGTGCCATAAAGGCCACATTAAGAAGGAGCCATCGCAGCCTGATTCTCATACCACCATTCAGCCACTCCACACAACATGCATTGGACTGAAGGTGAGCTCTAAGTGTAATTGCCATTTGGCAACCTTCCAACCCACGGTGCTTATTACCCCATGATATTATCAAGCTCAGATCAAACATGTAACAGAGGAGCCCCATGGAGAAGGGGTCGTTGATCATACAGGCCTCTCAATCAGCTATGCAGACTGAGAGCATTTTTATAAAGTGTTGTGTTTATAGCCGGTGTTGTTCTTCCGCAGGTTTTCATGGAGACGCATGTGACCTAATAGAACCATGTGGTGTGCGAATGTGCATGGGCAGTGTGGACAGTCGGGTTTGGTGCGGCGGGTGTATGTTGGTGCTCATGGCCCTGATTCGCCGGTATCTATGCGATGGATTCGCAATTGACCGGCCAGGTCAATGCGTGATGTGCATTTGCGGTAAAAATGAGGACAAGATAGGCCAGGAGTCTGAGTCTGCGGAGGCTCTGCTGCGAGTACAGGTATTCGAGATCCTGGGAGGAATATGGGAAGTGTTGATAGGTGCACAAGATGTTTTGGCATCGCGGTGGATTCTGCTTTTGTTGATGCGCATGTGACCGAGCAGGCCCATGCCATGAGTTAATGCACGTGGGCAGTGAGGGCATTGGAGGCAGCGTTCGCTGCTGTGTGTTGATGCTTCAGAGATTAGTTCACCAGCCTCTGTGTGATGGATTCGCATGTGACCGACCAGGTCTATGTGTGAGGTGAATGTGCAATCGCTATTAGTCAGGTTAGTATCGAGTCCCCATCGTGTGTACTGGGGGCGATGGTGGAGTAAGCTGGTAGCAGGCAGTCGGAATTGGCAACTTAGGTGTTGGGATTTGGG
Source organism: Schistocephalus solidus (assembly GCA_017591395.1). Classification (NCBI taxonomy): domain Eukaryota; kingdom Metazoa; phylum Platyhelminthes; class Cestoda; order Diphyllobothriidea; family Diphyllobothriidae; genus Schistocephalus; species Schistocephalus solidus. The sequence goes on along the minus strand of WEDG01006794.1, from coordinate 25,149 downwards.
TTCGTGGTGCTCATTGACTTGATCGGTGCAGGAGGTGGAGGATGATGGGTGGCGTCGGTGATCATGGGTGGCGTGGGCATCGATGAAGTTGTTATCAGTGGTTTGCGTTATCGTCGTCGTGGGGTTTGAGGCAGGTGTGGTAGAGGTTAATAATAATAATAAAAATCAAATCAATCAATACATAAATTGTATCTTTAAGGCCCAGAGGGCCCCATCGTTACAAAATTAGTATTGTGGTGTAAATAAATACAAAGCGGATAATTGCTGCACTATGTGAGCAGCCATATGAACAGCAGAAATGTGTTATATCGTAGGCATATCCGATTCAGAATGATTCGCAATTTTTTAAAAAATAGTCAACCATCTTTGGCATATATGGTAAACTAGAAAAGAAGCAGTAATAAACTCCAACGTTTAAATTGGTGGTGGAGATCAGCAAGCCGCCAATTAAAAAAACCAGGAGATAAAACTGTTTCGCCAAAAATTAATAGTTAGATGCAACGGGATAGTATTGTGATGTTGCTGACAACGTATAAGGGTTCGGAACGTTCCTTGTCAGGTACAAGATAATAAAGCAGTCTGAGCTACTGTTTACAACCACCAGTGGAGGTAAGAGAAGAGGAACTCATCGTGGACAACAGGGTCAAAACGAAGAGGGGAAAGTAGAGGCCACGAGATCATCATATAGATGCCACATTGCTGACTGCATAGTCCACCAACAAAGAGACGAAACCATCAGAACCCACCTTAATTATCATCTGAACCTGGATACCATCATCAGGGTTTCAAAATCGGAGGAAAGTATCAAGGTTGTCAAGAGTTGGTGATGCTTGTTTAAAATGAAGAGAAGGGGACCTAGAACCGTGCCTTGATAAACGGCACTCGTGATCGGCTGAGGCATCGAATAGCTGTTATCTTCTAAGACATTCTGGCTGTGGTTAGGGAATTCGGAACCAAGGAACTCAAGGAGAGGAGGCCGGATGTCAAGGGCTTCCAGTTTCACCAGAAGACGTCTATGTGGTACCTTGTCAAAGGCTTTGCTCAGGTCAAAGTAGATCACAACTACTGATTCTTGGTCATTACGATGGGGAGTGACAAGGTAAAGAAAATCTAAGTGACGGTAAAAAAAACATATTTCGAGTCGCTTAAGAGCTTTTGTTCTAGGTAAAAGTTGAGAATTTGATAAAAAATAATTTTTCAAGAATTTTTGCTAGAGCCGGGGTTTTGTGACCGCCTCGATAATGATTTACGTCCGAACGAGCTCCGGACTTGAAGACACGTAGAATAATAGATGTTACCATGAGTCAAATATATGACGAAGCAATCGGGGAAAGCTCGGCACTCTCTTAATAACTGAGTTTGGAATACCGTCAGTCCCCGAAGAGTGCAAGTTTTTAAGACGCATTATTTGCTTACGAATCAGTTCTATGGAGAAATCAATAGTGCTGCTAACATTGAATTAGGATGCCTGAAACGTCATAACCGGTTCAGATTCCATCGTAAGATGATTCGCAAAGAACGCACTTAACAATTATGTCTTGTCAGTCTTCGAGAACGAAGTTCTTATCTTCATTTAGTAATGAAGGTATTGCATAACCTCGTTAAGAGGAGGATCGATAGTGGAACAGTTGAGCAACAGATTTTGCAGAGTTTGGCTCGTTGATTGCGCCAGATTCCCTCTGTCTGTCTCGTGCAAGACGAATCTTTAAGGCATATTCAAAAATCTCTGCAATCCTTAGGTGTAAAGATAACGAACTAGTATATTGATGTTTTAACTGCTTCCTCAATTTCGTTAGTCTTGGAAAAAAAGTGAGGGACGGTGGATTCCGAAGCGCAGGGTTTGATAATTTAGGTTAGCGCGAATTCCAAAATATTATTTGAAACGACTGACATTAAGTCACAAAGAATTGCTGCGTCGTTCATGGAGGAGAGCTGCTGCCAGTCCAATGAGTCCAAAAAAGTTATTAATTTAGCTCATATCTGCGAAGTCAAAAGCATGATAGGTACGAACTCGGTCAAGGTCAAGGTCGAAGGCGGTTGGTTCAAATTTGAAGATAAGTGAATTCTCGAATTTTCAACTGATTTCTACGTTTCCTGTAGAAAATATTAGCTTAATTATTGACAATTAATTGTATTTCTACCCCATCATCAGCTGCACATACCTGCAGTTATTGCAATTGCAAAAGGGAGAAATATAGAGTTTTTAAACTTTTTCACCCTACATAGCCTCATTAAAGTTCTCGCAGATTTACGTCAAAACGACGGAATCTAAAGGCTAATTCTAGAAATAAAGTTGAAAAATTTGTAAGTTTACCTTAATTCCAGCGAAGAATAATTTGTAGTAACTGGTATACCAGTTGATATAATTTTTCATCCTGCATAGCCTCTTCGCTAATTCTATTTTTCAGTTTAAACTCGTTACCTAGCAGATATTTGCTTGCAGTGACTTGCTTAAAAATATTAAATCTTTTATTCCGCAAAAACGTTACTAGTAACAATTTTTCCTTCGTATTATTGATTTGAAAAAGTACTTATATTTTAAAAACCAATATGAAACCCCAGTCAGTACTTAGACGCAAACATCCTCTTCGCGTAAAACTTCCACTAGAACAACCCACCTTAAGCATGAAGAAATTAGACCTTGACGCCCTGGAAAAACTTTTAATACCTTTTATGTCTAAACATGGTTCTCTCTTCACGATTCTTGGTACCATTTTTGAGGGAAAGTTGTCTTCACTCACTTCTCAACAATGCGTGAAACTAGAGCCTTTTATAAACATGGTCAGTACTGAGTCACTTGACCGACATAAGAGAAGTTTCCATTTTCTTTTAAAAAACGTTCCCAAGAGTAAAATCCCCCTGGACGTTGCATTTCATTTCCTTTACTCGTGCGGCTTTAACTTTAAAGTCGCTGAAGCTAAAAGGTTATCTTCCCGTAGTAAAAACCCTCCTATTCTGGTCAAACTTTTTTCAGCGATTGAAGTTGACCTTATTTTCTCTAGGCATGAGCACTCAGCTCAATATTTGAAAAAAACAAGTTGTTTATCTGTAGGGATAAAACTCCAATGGAACGTCGGGTTTCACCCGCATTAGCAAACAAGAAGCCTTGGTCTACACCTTCAATACCAAAAGTTATCTCAGAGGTTTGTCCTGTAGCTAAAGCAAGCCCACGGCCCTCCGGATCGACAGGAATTTCGATTCCAGCTGAATCTTCACCCGTTAACCTTGTTTCTGGTTTGAGGGAAATTGTGTCAACTCCACTTCTTTCTCATCCCTAGCAAACCATGCCTGCTATACCTGCCAAATCTACTAACCCTAAGAAAACTCCTAGTAAATCTAAATCTGTGGCTAATCCAGGCTTTAAAATCTGCAATGGCATTACCGATGGGAAATCTGCTAACCCCTCAGCATCTACAACAGCTCCGAACGCTGACGTTAGCATCTTTCCCAACCCAAAAATTGTCCGAAATCCACAAATATTTAACGCATCTAATTATGCTACCAGTTTTTCGAAATCATTTATTCCTTTTTCAAATGCACGTTTTCCGCCAATTTTTGCTAACGTCCCTCAAAATCTAATTTCTATGCCACCCCCTATCTTTCAAACGCCACAATATAGCCTTCCCTTCCAAGGTTTTCATCCAAATATGCCGCTGTACAATAATCTCAGTTCTCTTAACAGTAACATTTCTACAAATTGTAGACCAGAGCAATTTTGTTTCCCACCTTTCGTTTCTTCTTTCCAGTTTTCTTCTCCGCCACCAAATTATCCTTTTTTATAAATACTGATGAGCGTAACCTGCCGCTCAGGAATACGCTCAGCTTAGTTTCACTCAATGCGAGGTCAGTTGTAAATAAGATGGCTGAGCTTAGAACAGTAGCCTTTGAGCTTGATCCAGATGTGCTGTGCATCACTGAATCCTGGGCTCACTCTCTTATTTCTGACTCGACGCTTGCTATAGATAATTTCAATTTGTACCGAAAAGACCGCACTGAAAAATGTGGCGGTGGTTGCCTCCTTTATATTAAGTCATCCTTTGTACATTTCCCTTTTCATCTGAACATTTCGTCTTTTTCTGGAAATGTATGCTTTGCTTCAGTCATCCTCCCGCACAATAAAAAAGCGGTAATTGGCTGTGTCTATAATCCTTCGTGTTATTCTGGCAATGAAAACGAGCTCTGTGAACTATTTGAAAAAGTTGCAGACACTCAGTTTGATGTCAAAATAATTGTAGGCGATTTTAATCTGCCAGACATTGACTGGCAGGCCAATTCCTCTCCGCCTAAACATCAGAAATTGGTCGATACTATTAACTTTTCAAACATGTCCCAACTGGTCAGATCAGTTACTAGAAATGACAAAATTTTAGATTTAATTTTTACAAACGATGTCCACCCTCTCTTTATGAATTTTCATCATGATCTATTTACAAGTGATCACGCAATAATTCACTGTTGTTTTCCAGTTCCCTTCTTACGAAGCCTGAGGTTAAATGCAATAACCTCGACTTTGCTAACATAAACCATGAAACAGTAAATAATTTCGTAAGCACTCTAGATTGGCATAGCATATTCTCAATCAACGATCTTAACTTTTTCCGTGAGCTATTGCAGAGCCTCACAGAAAAAATCCAGGCTTTTATCCCGTTTAAGATTTTTAATTCCCATACAGCTTCTTCTACTGTTCCGCATTTTCTCCAGAACAGACTTAAAAAAATTACGAAAACAACTTAAAAATTCATCCAAAAGCTCTTTGTCAGTTCATTTAAGGATTGCACAAATATTTGAATTAGCATCGAGAATAAGGGTCGCACGAGATAAGCTTAGGGAGTCTCGGGCACTAAGTGATGCCAATTCATCCAAATCTGTTGCTCAAATCTTTCATGTTCGGTCATCGGCTAAGCGTCTGTATGTCACTCCGCCCTTACTCGACTGTAACAGAAAATTTGTTACAGATGATTTGGGCAAAGCAGAATTGTTAAACTCGTTTTTTTCCAACCACTTTACCACTGAAACTAGCCCCACTCCCACAATTCCTCTGCTTTCAAATTCGCTTCTTACAACTATTAATTTCTCACCTTCATGTATTCAAAAAGAAATAGCTCACCTAAAAAATTCACATTCAGTTGGAACTGATAACATTCCAAATTCACTTATTAAACAGTTAAGGGATTTTCCACCTTTACTAAGCAAATTATTCTCAGTATTTCTCGAATATGGTTTCTTCCCCGATAAATGGAAAACTTCTATTATAATACCAGTTTTTAAATCTGGTTCCCGCTCGGACATTCATAACTATCGCGGTGTTTATAAAACGCCCTCTTTTGCTAAACTCTTCGAAAAACTAATTGCAAAACAAATCACGGATTTTTGCATAAGCAATAAAATTATCAACTTTTCCCAACACGGCTTCTTACCGGAACGTTCTTGTGAAACCTGCCACATGTCTTTTCTAAATCTACTAACCTCTCTTCGTAATGATCATCTATCTGTAGTAGTTATCTATTTTGATCTTAGTAAGGCATTCGATAAGGTGCCTCATAAACGACTTCTAGCTAAACTAGAAGCTATAGGATTTCGAAGTCCCCTAACTGACTTTATTAGATCATACCTAAATGATCGAAAACAAAAGGTTTTATAAGGGTCCTCATACTCAAGTGCTACCCCGATTGTTAGTGTTGTCCTTCAAGGTATCATATTAGGTCCTTCGTTTTTCTTACTGTATATAAATGATATTTCATCGATAGTTAAACATTCTCAATCTTTTATTTATGCTGATGATCTTAAATGCGTGTATTCCTTCTCTAATTCTACAACCGAACGGTGCCTAGAACAAATTCATTCAGACTTAGACGCTCTTTCGGCCTAAAGCTCCACATGGCTAATGGAGTTCTCACCTACTAAGTGTCGCTACATGAGTTTTGGGCCTGTAAGGCTGCCGCAACCTCTTATCTTTGAAGGTTGCCATATGATTGAATGTTCCTCCATCAAGGACTTGGGCTTAAGCTACACCAATAAATTAGATCTTTCGCCTCATGCCGATAGAATTACAGCCAAAAGCTGCTTAGATTTGCGGTTTTATTTCTTATAATTTCTTCCTTCCTGAAATTAAATTAAGACTTTATCGTATGTTTGTACTTCCCATTCTTGAATTTTGCTGTCCTTTCTTCGGTTTGATGAACGAATCTAGCCGTTCAAAAATTGAAAATGTCCAAAGACATTTCACAAAAAAACTCCTATTTCCGACTCTTTCAACTACTTCCTACTCAACAAGATGCCAACTAACGAAGCTTAAATTTCTTTGGGTCAGGAGACTTGAAGCAGGCTTTTGTCTCCTTTTTCGACTTAATAATAGTTCAACTCTCCCAAAGCTTTCTGTCATTACCCCCGTTAGTCTTCCTTATAGCCTAAGAAATTCTGCACTAATTATACCTCCCCCTGCATCCTCCACGTGTAAACGCTCTCTCTTCTTTGCTTCTAGGTATAGTTTTCTTTGGAAAAACTTGCCAATTGAAATTAGGTCGTTAACTAGTCTATCTGCATTCAAGCGAAGACTGCACATTTATCTAAACACTGATTCTATTAACCTTTTATTTTCCTCATCTTTTCCCAGTAGCTCTCCCCATGACTCGGAGAAAGGACCATCGGGAATTTGAGTAACCCTCTTGAAACTATATTTACGCTACCTCGAGACGCCCATGAACTATTATGTCTCCTTATATCACCCGTCCTCCAAACGATGACGTCATTCGGACGTACAAATTCGGTGGTCCACAGTCTTAAATGCTGCGGTTTCTTTTGGATACTAACCATCATCAGAATTCAATTCTGGATCCTATGATGCTGAGGACTTAAGTTCATTGACGCATTTTCGTGAGATTCTGTTTCATACGCCTAAGTGATCAAGAACGAATAACCTCGACGTTTCATTATCTCATTCTGAAATGCTACTGCAGTATTACCCTATTCTACCACCTGACCATTTTTTCCTAAGCAGTTTTTTCTCCTACCTTCTATTCGAAAATGAAGGCCATTTGAACTCTGCCTCCATTTTCATGGTAGGAGTTTTTTTTCACTGCCTATTTTTTCTAGTTCACCATTAATTTTAAAACATTGCTAACTGTTGACATAGCAGGACAAGTTATGAATTTGTACATTTTATCTGCACACATTGTCCTAACTTTATTTCGTTACTAATGTTTGCTTAGACAGTACCCTTCCGGTGCTACCCAAATATAAATTCTAAATTCTGAACTGTGCTAGCCTTTTTCGATGAGACAATTGGTAAGCAACAGGGAATTAGTGTATGGTCACTTTGTAAGAGGCCCTGCTTAAAATCAACGAAAAGGGGAGCAATGTCATTTGTGAAAATCAGATCAATTATGTGAAAATGTGGTCCAAATTATGCTTGTGGGATATTTGTTGCATTGAGTTCGAAGATGTCCGACCAGGCCGATTCGAGTATCAAATGTGTGTTGACAGCGTGGGCAGTTGGCAGGGCTTGGGCATTGGCGATGTTGATCCACGGTGCTTGTGACCTGTGAGCCGCCCGTTTGGCCTTAGCAGCGGCGATCCGGTTGGCCTCATAGATTGTTGCACCAGTCTTCCCGGAACTTCTCCAAGCCGGTCTCTCCTGGACGAGGTCCTATCAGGTCGCCGGGTTGATTCGCCGTTGCCTCAGAGATTTCTTCAAAGTGTTCTTGTAGCGTCGTTTTGGCCTCCCTGTCGACGCGCACTTGTAGTGACATCTCCGTTAAAAGGTCGGTTGGGTAGTCGTTTGTCGTCGATTCTAACCAGGTGGCCGCTCCATCGCAGTTGCACTTGCGGAAGCATGGCATGGATGCTGAGGGGTCTTTAATTACCTACCCATTTTTCCATTTGTAAATATTTTGGGATAATTTTTGTTTGTTATTAGTATTTATAGTTGGTTACCGGCGGTGAGGTACTGTTGAAACAAACATTTGTACCGAAATTAAATTATGACAATGTGTGCAGATAATATGTACAAATACGTAATAATGCAGGCAGAACTTGTCCCGTTACGACAATACATAGCGATGTTTTAAAATTATTTGTGAACTAGAAAATAGGCAGTGAAAAAAGTCCTACCTTAAAATGGAGGCAGCGTTCAATAGGCCTCCACTTTCTGAAAGAGGGTAGGAGAAATAACTGGTTAGGAATATAAGGTTGGAGGTAATGTAGGCTAATACTGCAGACCTACTTTAAAATGAGATAATAAAAAGTCGATACGGTTTGTTCTTGATCACTAAGGTGCATGAAAAAATCTCACGAAAAGACGTCAGTGGACGTGAGGCCTCAGCATCCCAGGATCCAGAATTGAATTCTGATGATGGTAAGTATCTAACGAAATGGGAGCATTTAAGACTGTGTACGTCTCAATGACTTCCATCGTTTGGATGACTGGTGGTATAAGGAGGCATCATGGTTCCTGGGGGACCTGGGAATTAGAGAAAAAATATTTTCACGAAGGTCAATTAAATTACCAATGGTCCTTTCTCCGAGTCGTAGATAAAGCCGCTCGGTAAAGATGATGAAAATAAAAGGTTAATTAAATCAGTATTAAGATAAACGTGCAGTCCTCGTTGAAATGCAGTTAGACTTGTTAACGACCTTATTTCACTTTGCAAGTTATTCCAAAGAGAAGCAAAGATTAGAAAGCGTTAAGATTTGGAGGATGCAGAAGGAGATATAATAATAACTAAATTTCTAAGAGTATAATGACAGAAATCCTCGGAAAGATTTGAACTATAATTAAGTCAAAAAAGGAGACAAAAGCTTACTAGCAGTCTCCTGACTCAAATAAATTTTAATTTCGTCAGCTGGCATCGAGATGAGTAGGAAGTATTTAAAAGAGTTGGATACAGGAGTTTTTTTGTGAAATGTCATTGGACATTTTCAATTTTTGCATCACTCGATTTGTTCATAAAACCAAAGAAAGGGCAGCAAAAGTTGGCATTGGAAGCAAAAACATACAATAAAGTCTTAATTTAATTTCAGGAAGGTTTAAATTATAAGCAATAAAGCCAAAAATCTTGGAAACGTTGGCCGTTATTCTATTGGTGTGAGGCAAAATATTTTATTTATTGGTGTAACTTAAGCCATAGGGCAACCTTTAAAAATAACAGGTTATGGCGGCCTAAGAGGCCCAAAACACATATATTGACACTAAGAAGATGAGAACTTGTAGTGTAGACGAGGGTCGAAACTGCTAAGAACCGAGGTGTACAAAATAAATTAACGCTAAGTGGAGAATTGTGTCTAAACTACAAACGACCAAAGGACGGAAAAATGCCAGAGGATTGTTAGAATGCAGAATCATGAAAAACGCAGCTTCTAGATAGCGAGTGTTGTTGAGGATTGTAATGAACTCTGAGCTAGATCCAGAAAGCTATACATCAAGGATGAAGAGCAGAGTCAGGAGTTCAATTGAGACGGCGATCAGTAGAATGCAATCGAGAAATGAAGATCAATCATTGCAATTGACTGAAAGTAATTGAGAGAGATCAATACAATCAAGAGTGCAGCGGTGACATACAGCAGCGAAAACAGAAGACGTCCAACATGCCGGTTGAAGCTGGCTGTTGTATTTATTTAGCACATAAAAACAAGCGATCATAATGATTCAGGTGACCAAGAAAGAAACAAAGATGTAAATTGTACAAATACCTACACAACTCCCCCACCAGAGCGTTTGTTGTACAAAAAAAACGCTCGATGAAAAAAAGAGCAAAAAAAATTATACGACAAAGTCCTTAAGATTGGCAGGAAAATGGATATGTCTACCAGAACGAGAAGAAATGCGTTGTGGTGAAGAAGAAGAAGAAGTAGCAAAACGTGTGGGTGGGGTGGTCGAGTGTGAAGGTTGAGTGGAAAGGATTGACATAGGTGGAATGATTGGTGACGGTGCGGAGTAATTGGATGGAGCAACGGTCGGTGGGACGCACTCAAGATAAGCTGGCTTGAGTCTGTCGATGGAGACTGTGTCAGTCTTGTCAGCGTTCTGTATGACGTAATACTTGTCCATCCGTTGAAGCACCTTGTAAGTGCCATCATAAGGTGAACAAAGAGGCTTGCGAACTTCGTCGTGCCGGACGAAGACGAATGGAGCAGATTTAAGGTCGTTTTGCACAAAAACGCGTTTGGATGTCAGGCGAGTGGGAGTTTGACGCAATTGAGCCATGCGCTGTTTCAATTGTTGAACGAAAGCATTCGACAAGCTAGTGTCTACGGTAAGAGGCTGCACAAATTCGCCGGGAAGGCGGAGAGTTGTACCGTATACAAGTTTTGCCGTAGTACACTGAATGTCCTCTTTGACAGCTGATCGAATACCCAAAAGGACAAGGGGTAAGTTGTCACTCCATGCAGATGCGTCTGAGTGAGACATCAGTGCTGTCTTAAGTTGACGATGCAGTCGTTCCACGAGGCCATTAGAAGCAGGTTATATGCCGTTGTCGTGATGTGCGCACACCCGAGAAGTTTAGTGAACTCACGGAAGAGACTAGATTGAAACTGACTTCCGCGGTCAGTGGTAATGGTGGCTGGCACACCAAAATTGGCAATCCAGTGATGCAGGAAGACCATGGCAATATTTTCTGCCGAGGTATCCGATATCGGAATTGCAATTGGCCATTGTGTGAAACGGTCGACTGCTGTGAAAATATGTGTGTACCCACGTGAAGGTGGTAACGGCCCAACTAAGTCTTAATGGACGTGATGGAATCGAACGTCCGGAACAGCAAATGTGCTTGGTGGGTAAAGGTATGGCGATGCACTTTGTTTTTCTGGCAAGCTAAACATTGCTTAGTCCAAAGGGCAATGTCAGAGTTCATCTTTGGCCAGACAAAGCGAGCAGCAATAAGTTTGCGACAGGCGCGGATGCCAGGATGCGTCAGAGAGTGAAAATGGTTAAACACTACCTAACGGTAGGATAATCGAACAACAGGTCGGGCAGTGCCTGTGGACCAGTCGCATAAAATCGTACTTGGTGATGCTGGAAGTGGTGCATCTCGAAGCTGCAGAGTAATAGATTTACGCCGATCAGCAATGGACTCGTCTTCTAGTTGGAGGTCTGCAAGCTTCGCCATTAGCCATATGGAGCTTCACACCGAAAGAGCGTCTTAGTCCGAATGTATTTGCTCTAGGCATCGTTCAGTCGTTGAGTTAGAGAAAAAATACATGCATTTGAGGTTATCGGCATAAATAAATGATTGAGAATGCTTAACTATCGACAAAATATCATTTATATACAGTAAGAACAACAAAGGACCTAACACGGTACCTTGAAGGACACCCCTAACAATTGGGGTAGCACATGAGTATGAGGACCCCACTAAATCGTTTTTGTTTTCGATCAGATAGTTATGATCTTATAAAGTCAGTCAGGGTACTACGAAATCCTATAGCCTCTAATTAATCTAGAAGTCGTCTATGAGGAACTTTATCGAATGCCCTTCTGAGATCAAAATAGATACCTACTTCAGACAGATGATCCTTACAACGAGAGGTTAGAAGATTAAGAAAAGACATATGGCAGGTTTCAGAAGAGCAGTCCGGTAAAACGCCCTGTTGGGAGGAGTTGAGAATTGGATAACTTATGCGAAAACCTGTAATTGTTCGCATTTTAGTTTTTCAAAGTGTTTAGCAAGAGAGTGCGTTTAAGAACACCGGGATAGTTATGAATGTCAGAGCGGAAACCAGATTTTTAAACTGGAATTATTATAGCAGTTTTCCAGTAATCGGGGAGGAAACCGTTTTTGAGAAATATTGAGAATAATTTGCCCAGTAAAGCTGGAAAATCTCCTCACTGGTTAATAAATGATTTTGGAATGTTCTCAGTTCAACCCGAATGTGAATTTTTTAGGTTAGCTATTTCTTTTTGAATACCTGAAGGCGATCAATTAATGGTTGTTTGATGTGAAGTTGAATTTGAGTGCAGAGGGATTGAGGGAGTGGAGATAGTTTCAACGGTAAAGTGGTTGGCAAGAAACTAATTTAACAATTCTGCATTGCATAAATCCTCTGTAACGAAATTTTTAATACAGTCAAGTAAAGGTGGAGTTACATTTAGACGCTAAGCCGATGACCGAACATGGAGGACTTCAATTGTTTGACATCAAACTGAGTCGCTACAACTTTTTCAAACAGTTCACCGAGCTCGCTTTAATTGCCAAAATAACGCGTAGGATTATAGACACAGCAATTTAGCCGTTTGTTATTGTGCGGAGGGACGACTGAAACAAAGCATATATTTCAAGAAAAGGACAAAAGGCTCAGCTGAAAAGGGAAATATACAAAAGATGACCTAATATAAAGAAGGAATGTTGATATGTACATATTCCATCGGTCCAGATCTCTGCTTAAATAATGACAATGGTTATATTGTTCGATGAAAAACGATAAATTGGTTTCATGAGTCAAAGGCCTGATATGGAGAGCAATCGAATCGCCGGTGCAACATCCATCAGGTTCAACATTCTTTTCGAATTATTATTGAAATACATTAAGATTCTAGCATTCCCAGCCAAAGTCTTTGCGTGATCACAATTTACCTGAGCCCGGCTGAACACAATGGCATTACCTGCTCTATAGTTTCAACTTTTTTGACCACAATACCACCTCACAGTTAACTTGTCCGACGATATCACTGGAGCCGTAAGTGCAAAATTACTTGCTGCGGTTTTGGAAGTATTTTCTCGTGTGGAAGTTTATCAGAAATCATGTTTTAGCAAATTTTGTTTTTTTCAATGAATTCTAACGGACAACAGAACTGTTTCGTACGAAAATATCAGCCTAGTAAAACAAATAGTCAAATTTTTGCAAGGTTGGAAGTTATCCAGATTCTTCGAGACCTGCAAAAACGCTGAGTCTTTGCTACATATCCTTCCTACGTTTTATCAAGTTCTTTTTGCTAACGATAAATCAATATAGGTACTCGTTTTGTTTTAAATACTAATCAAATTTCATAATTGATGGACAGCCAATATTTTAAAGATCCCTACCAGCACATGGCCCCGCCAGTAGAGGGGGCTGAGAGGGGGCCAGAGGGGGCCAGAAAGGGGCCAATCAAATTCGACTTTCAGGCCTTTTGTAAAATATGGTTTGGCTTCTTTTAAAGACTGGAATAGGTGTTAATTTTTGAATTTAAACCAATATAAGTAATATTTATAAGATAAAATACTGTTTAAGCCTAATTAAAGGGCACTTTGATGAACTGATTTTGGATGGTTTGTTTAAGTCAGCCATTTAGACGCCATTTTTCTACTAAGCGCGTGCTGGCCTGCCGTGTTACTTGTACAACTGACCTGTTGTTCTCAAAGCTGCTGATATTAAGTTAGGTAATCCAGAGGCCTGGAGATGTTTTATAAGATAATTAGCCACCTTTTTCCTTTTAAATTTCATTTCTAGTTACGTATGCTCTAGTTAAATGTAAAATATCAACGGTTAATTTTGTAGCTTACTAAATCTTATATATGCGCTCATATCATTTATATATTGTTTTCTGCTATCCGTGCATAGTAACCATGAAGCGTAAATATTACGGAATAAAGAGGTGCACCGTGTATAAGAGGATATTGCGTGCTATGCAGGCGTATCATGCTGCTACCGAAGTTGCAGATGGTCCTTTACCATCCACCCTGAGGTTCCGAAGGACCCAAAAACGTTATTGCGTACTCCACGTTCTTGCATTAACAAAGTCCTGAAGAACGGGAGCTATGTCCTTATGGGCCTTGGGCGTGGTTTACTGGATGAGTTAAACCACCACCGAGACCGTGCGTTCTGACATCTATTACCGCTAACGGAATACAGTACCGTCCGTTTGTTGACTGCTGTGACTTTTTTACATCATCAATTTCTTCTTCTAGCCTTTCCATGTTTAAAGCCACAACTTTGGCAACTAGTCCTTTGACTGCAACCCTATCTGACATTATATGTAAATATGTTGCTTTTAACATTGATGATCACTTTATTTTCATTCCCTTGTTGCACACATTCCAAAAACAATGACTGTTTTCAAACGTTTTTTTTACTTGTATTTATTAAAGTTTTCCTTATACACGTAGGAATAAGATTGCAGTAAGAACCTTTGACATAATTTTTATTTTTAGGCCTTTTAATGATGAGAATATGCCTGGCCCATCTATGCCTGCAATAACACCAGTACGACCTTCAACGTCGTCCACTTATCAATAAGCATTTTTTTTACTAATGTCTACCTCAGACTACCAACTGAGCGATCTGACGAATTCTATTCATCATCGATCAAGAAACTACGAAAAGACGTGGATTTGCTACGGTACGACTTTTGTCATTGTTGTTAACCTTAATCTTCTCAAAAAGTTGATATCATAGCAGGAATGCAGGTTCGCAACATGGAACAACTGTGGGCTGCCTTGAACGAAATGCGTCGGGATATAAGGGCGATGGCTGTCCCCAAAACAGCTACACAATCAATCAGTCGATTGCATCTGTGCACAGAAGAGGCCTACAATGACTTCCTTGGAGGAATGAGTAGGGTACAGGATTATGCCAATGAGGCGGTTTGCATATATTTATTTCCAAACATTATTTGTGACTTGTAGATTGAAAGGTTGTCAGTGGTGGGGGGCCGAAATGAAAGAGAGTTCGTCCGGAACATGTTGACATGTTTCATTGGACCACCCCTGTGTCTAAACTTCTGCTGGGCCGGCTCCACTGACAAGCGGTCATTTATGGGGTGCCCGCTCTATAAAGTTTTTATAGGTTTGTCTAAACGTTTCCCTACCTTTCTGCAGAAGCCATTCGCCGAAATACCAGCTTCAATAACTGTTCCGCGGATGTTATTCGCAGAACAGCTATTGACTGGTTCCATGGGGCTAAAGATAGGTATGGTGGCAGATCAAAACGCCGGGAGGCAACTGAGAAGGTAAAACTACTCCACTGAATTGATCCAGCATACTTATTCAGCTTCCGGAATGTCTCAACAGTGGTCCAAATTGCACAACGCAGTCTACTTCCGAAAACATGGTAAGTATCTCAATGTCCTTACACCAACATATTTCTTATTTTGTATTGATATTTATTTTAATCCTTACTTTGTTATTTATAACTCTTTTCATAATGTTCCCCACGGTAAACAACATATTTCTTATTTTGTAGTGATATTTATTTTAATCCTTACTTTGTTATTTATAACTCTTTTTCATAATGTTCCCCACGGTAACCAACATATTTCTTATTTTTGTAGTGATATTTATTTTTAATCCTTACTTTGTTATTTATAACTCTTTTCATAATGTTCCCCACGGTAACCAACATATTTCTTATTTTGTAGTGATATTTATTTTAATCCTTACGTTGTTATTTATAACTCTTTTCATAATATTCCCCACGATTACCAACATATTTCTTATTTTGTAGGAACCACCACCGGATAACGCCAACCATGTGGACCAACATTGACAAGTTTATCCAACACATGTACAGTTTTATTTATTTTTTTATAATAAACTACTTTGTAAATTTCATCTCCACATATCCTATTTAATGAGTGAGTGGGTACTTCGCAGGAATGGCTTGAATGGATCCAAAAGGAAGCCATATTAATTGTGTAAAATTGGGCCGTTAATAGAAAAATAATTAGGGGTATAACAGTAGTGGCCGATTATGATGGGGAAGGCTATGTGCGGTGGGCGGTCGGTATAAAGGTAAAATGGCTGCTAATTCGAGAAAATCGTGGGGTCCCGCTGCGCACATTTTTCCAGTGAGGGGGCCAGAGGGGGCCACACCGTCCAATTTGCCCCGCCTGGCCCCGCCAGTTAGCCCCACCTGGCCCCTTTATAGCCCCGCCTGGCCCCGTGGGCAAGAGGGGGCTAGGCGGGGCTGGTGCTGGTAGGGATAATATCACGCAAAGTACCGGCACTTCTTTAGAAGGAAAAGTTGGCGATATTACCTTCTCCTCCAGGATTTGTGCTTGTGCGCTTAATACATGCGGCACAAGATCGGCAAAACGAGCCAAAAGCGTACTTTCCATAAGTAGTGTGGGTTACGAAGATGAACATTAACTGTACCCATATATTGATCAAATTCACAAATTTGAAGACGAGTTTGGGGATATAAGAAAGCCTTTGAAGCAGAATATCCACGGACAGAAAGAGTCTACCCATTTGAGATCAAAACATTAAGGCGTAAAATGTAAATAATTCAAGATAATAATGCCTTAGAATCTTCTGAAGTTATGGGTTGCAAGCCAGTAAATGCCAAATTTGATAACAGTAAGATCACAACAAATTCAACAGTGCCTCTTCCAAAGACATTCCTGACTTTGGACTTAAGCTCAATCAGCCAATCAAGAAGTTCTAAAGAGCCCATAGTTGAAAGCAAAAAAAAATAAACGCGTGGTGTAGCGGCCGAGAATGTCAAAGATAGCACACACTGTGGAGGATATCACTAAGACAATCTGTAGCCATATAACGTCAGCAGAATCGTTACACACTTCATCATGCACACATGTATAGATAGCAGGAGCGAATAAGTTTATAACGTAAGGTATCTATGTTAACAGTAACAAATTTTGTAGATAGTAAAAGAGAAATATAAAGATACAAGCGAATACTGGGGACTTATACAATCGATCCGCTTGGAGTGGGAGGTGGTCACGAATGATCAGTTAGATACCAGTGGGGAGTGCAGTGCTGTTCGCAAATGCGGGTTAGGGTCGTGGAGATGCTGACGGTCAGGGACTTTCGAGACGGTACGACGGCGGTAACGAGGGGAGATGTCAGCGGTAGGGAAAGAAGGAACACCGGCCATCTTCACAGACCATCGATCACACCATTCCAATCCGGGACCCACGCGAAAAGTGTTCCCAGTTCATTCAAACAATTCTGTCGGAACTGTGGTTCGTTACATGGCCTCCTTCTGAAATGTAGCACTGTCCTCAGTGCTGTGCGGGTTGGTTTGGTAGGTGTGGAAGTGTGTGCTCCTCTCCATCCCACCGCTGCCACCATTGTAGCGTCCGGCCAGTTCGATGATACGGAAGGGATCGGATTATCGGGCCTTGGGTAAGAATCTTCGATATACTTCTTAGCAGTAACACTTAGTGTTGCGTCCTCTAAAGGGTTCATTATCCGATGTGATATCGGCGAGAAGAAGACGAACAATAATAGGGTATAGTATGTGATATTCGGGTAGATAATGTTTATGCGGTAAAGGCAATGTCAATAGGACGATTAAGTTATCAGTACAACAATGGTAGAATATGGTACAAGGGGAATACGAAGTACAAGTCTATGTTACGAGGTATAGAGAGTGGCGAATGTTATAACGGTGGAAGAGGACTTATCGGAAGAGCGGTGGGCAATCTGGTCCTCGACACGCGTGTTTTATTCTCCGTCTACAAAAAGCGGGACAACAACCTTATTAAAACAATTAATGGATGGTTTGGGTTTAGGTCTGTTACAGTGGCAAGATATATCTTGCCAATTCCCAATTCTATAGAATTGGAAAACATTATAACAACAGTATGAAGTCAAATCAACTCTCATCTGAGCTCTTTTAGGGGACAATATGGTCGGCAGTGTATTAAAAGACGCCCTACACCAATTGAGTTGCGTAGTTATCCAGGGTTTATCTTAATCAAATGCTCCTACCTCGAAGGACAAGAGCTCCATCGACCTCGGTATGTTTCAGCATCTGCTGAACGATAAAATTTATTCGGAAGAGAAGGTAAACGCTCACGCAGCCTTTAGGATCGGAAAAAGTGAAAGTGAACAGCCAGAAAATTCGCGACCATTACCTTTCAAAATTATCTTGCACAACAAGGAAGATTTATCTCCAAAACTCTCAGTGGAGGTTATTTCAGTCTAAATACCCTCCAACAGAACGTCTGAAACGCCGCGAATTTTTGATGGATTTGAATAGGAAACTTGCAGCTGGAGCGAACAGGCTGGTTATTTTCAGGATACGCGGGATACCGATAAACACGGTATTGCTCACGAACCAGCCGAGGCTCATGATAGCATTGGCAAAGTAGTATTGGCGAATTAGTATTGGAAAACTCGAAACAAACGGAATTTGGTATTGTCAAGTGTTACTAACTTAAATTACTGCATATCAAAGCCCAACGAACGGAGAATACAGGTAGCCAGCCGTTCTACCTCCTATTAGTTCACTTAAGGATAGCACAAATAATTGAATTAGCATTGAAAATTAGGCTCACGCGAGCTAGGCATAGGGAGTCTCGGGCACTAAGTGATGCCAATTCATCCAAATCTGCTGCTCAAGTCTTGCATGCTCGGTCATTGGCTTAGCATCTGAATGTGACTCCGCCTTTAATGAATGTAAGAAAAATTTCGTTACAGAGGATTTGGAAAAAGCAGAATTGTTAAATTCATTTTTTGCCAACCGCTTTACCATTGAAACTAACTTCACGCCGTCAAACCCTCTACACTCAAATTCAACTTCACATCTCACAACCATTAATTTCACGCCTTCAAGTATTGAAAAAGAAAAAACTCGCCTTCAAAATTGATATTCGTTTGAAACTGATAACATTCTGTACTCGCTCATTAAACAGTTGAGAGATTTTCCGCCTTTAAAGAGCAAATTATTTTCAGTATTCCTCGAAAACGGTTTCTTCCCCGATTACTGGAAACACTTTTTAGTATAATAACAGTTTTTAAATCTGGTTACCGCTCTGAAATTCATAACTATCGCGGTGTTCATTCAAATCAATTCTATTTTATTCATTTTATTGTGGGAAATAGGCATGGGCCTTTGAGTACCCTATTTGAAACGTGGAATTAAGAGCCTTATACAAAGCAACCATGTGGGTTGCAAAATTTCCAAAAGCGATCATAAAATATGAGAAGTGTTGCGTGTGTCTCGATCGTTAAGTTAAATTCCTCATGTCTCCGGCTCATTTTGGAACATAAAACTGTCAAGGCTCCTTTTAAATCTTTCCAGCGACGGTGACATATTAACGTCTACAGAGAGGGCATTCTGTGGTTTAACCACTCTGACAGAGAAGAACTTGTGCACATCCAGTCTCGCCTGCTGGACGCGCAGTTTCAATGGTTTAACCCGGAGCTGGGTCGTGGCAGCGAATTCAAATAAGTCTGAGATTTCCAGGTAATAAACCAATCCCTTTACAATGCAGAATATCTGCAAGTGATCATCACGCATTTTCCTGTAACTCAAATGGAACAGATTAAGATTCTTTATGCGAGTTGGATATGGCAAAATGCTTTGAATCCTACCTATTTCGGTGGCTCTCCTTTGTGCTCTTTTGACGCATTTCTGATCTTTAACTATCCAGGGTCTCCAGGCTTGTACAGCATGCCCCAAATGCGGCCTTAAGAATGTTCCAAAAATCTTAGTTAAAAGATCTTCATCGAAATCCAAAAAAGGCAAATCTGATGGCATAAAGCACAGCCATTGCGCTCTTCGCCACTTTAGAGCAGTGAAAGGATTTTTTAAGGTGGTGATCATCAGCAAAACAAGGTCCTTTTGGGTTCCCACGTATTGTTCGGCTTCACTCTTGAGAAATTAGCATTTACTGTCAGCCGATCCCGCTAAGTTGCCTGAGCGAAGTATTGTACACTTATGGACATTGAACCCGTATTCCGGTTGAAAAAAAACTTCAGAGTGCTGACCCCGTAGGGTTGCTTTTCTCTGAAACAAGAGCTTTGCTTGTGCTTCGGTTTCTAAGATGGTTTTAAGAAGTCATGGTCAAGGATTTGAATCGGGTTCTGACAGAGCCTGCCCTATGCAATATGCCTTGAGAATATGGATGGACTCGCCGTCCATTAGCTACGGTTTTGAACACAATTGAAGAGTTTCGAAGTCATGTTTACTCGCTCCTTTGGAATTATTGATGCTGACTCTTGGAACCCTTTTATGATAACATTATGTTTTTGGACTCAATCGAGCGCCCGTTTGCAACTCAAGTCTTCTAACTGAGTGAGTACTTGCAACTAGTTCACTTGGTCTGAAAGGTCCAGATGAACCGGGTGTTGGGCAGGGTGGAGCCAAATCCATATACGACTTGATTCTCTTAGACCTTTTCCTCTTTGGATTTACAAACTCACCAACCTCTTCCACATCGCATGTTGGTGCAACATCCAGCAGTGATGACGCGCTTGGTTTTAAGGCCAGATTATTGCTAATGCTGAGTGAGCTTAGTGATGATGGTGTGGAGCAAGGACTAGATGGGACACATTTTTAAACTTGCGAACTGTCCCCTGGTTTTCTGGGTTCGGTAAACGTGATGGCCTTTATGCGAGTATCAGGTAAGCTTGAAGAGGTTATATGTGCATACGAAGTTTGCTTTGTGGTAGGTTTTTTTTCCGGACAGGAGCTTTTTAACAGGTGGGCAAGAAAAGATTTTTTAAGTTATCTATTTCTTGCCTTAGGTTGCCTACCTCCGGCCCCATCCCTAAGAATTTCTGTAGGAGGTTGAAACAACCCATGTAAGTCTCATCTTCTTAAGCTACATTTACTGAGCTTTACTAGACTTTTTGCCCTTTATGTGGGAGGTGAACAATTAGCAGAATAACGATAGTTGCAACTTTTTTCTGCTAGTCTATTAATTAGCTGACCAAAATCCCCTGCCAATATGGCCAAGTGGTTTAGAGGTGTCGATAGACGGTCCTATACGACTTAGCAGTGCATGGGCGAAACTAGGTCACGAACAAATTTTCGTGGCGATAAACTTAAGGCACCTGCGTTTTGCATACTTATGGCGATACAGAGCAAATGAAATTGATGTTAGAATCGCCACAAAATTAACAGAGATTCGATTAGGATATTCAACAATAAGAATATGAAAATATAAGGACTCAGCCTTTGGTTTTAGCCCATTCCGCGATTGAAAGCAGATGCAGGGAGCGCACAGCCAGCGTGAGTTTCAGAAATGAGCAAAGATCGGGGCTTGCAATTCCAGTTGAGATAAATCCTGGGGCCGGGAAGAATCCTCAGCAGGAAATTTTTGTTTTTTAATCTTCCAAATCCTTACGTCTAAGTCGAAATTTACGAATTCAGGGGTATATACAAACAATTCGTTAATAATTTCCCAGCAACGTGTCTTCTAGACTGAAGTAGAGACTAAACACTCGTAGGCTCAAAGGACTTGAAATTCGAAACCAATTTGAAAATACACCGACAGAGATGCTGAAAGTTCATTGGCAAGTTCTTTCAGAAGTTTGGGTGGAAGCTCATCCGGTTCTGGAGATTTCGACTCTTTTAGTTCCTTTAAATCCCGTCAGATCAGAAATTCTGAGAATAGTATGCGGCTAATGCTTGCAGCCGGCAGGTTATCCACTGAGGTACGAAGGAACCTTGCGTTGTTTGTGTAGACTGAGTGGTAGAATTGTGAAAAGTACTCAGCTTTGTCCCTGTTTTCAGCTATTCCGACGCCCACGGCAGTCTTAATCATCGGGATTCGATGCTTATTCCTAGTAAATCTGCGGATTTTACTGTAAACTAACTTTGGATTCTGCATTACCTTTTGCTGTAATGTTTTCTCAAATTCTCATCTCGTTTAAAGGATAAAGTTTCTCAGTTTGTTTTTCTGTGTTTTAAACCTGTTAAAATATGCGATTTGATTAGACTCGCAGTAATTTCTCCACAATTTGTGCTTCCTGTTTATTTCAATTTTCAGGTTGCTGTGTAGCCCCCCAGGGCACTTGCTCTGATGGACACTCGTAAGTGGGCAGCGGTTGTCTAGGAGTTGCAGATGAGCATTCTGGAAGAACTCCCAATCTTCATACACAATGTCCGAAAACAATGAGGTCCAGTTGAGCTCTGCTAAATAAATAAATAAATTGTATATTTAAGGCCCAGAGAGCCCCGGTCATTTCAAACTTAGTATCGCGGTATAAATAAATACAAAGTGGATAATTGCTGCACTATGTGAGCAGCCATATTAACAGCAGAAATGAACAATATGGTAGGCATATCCGATTCAGAACGATTTGCCATTTTTAAAAAAATAGTCAAAAATCTTTGACATATGCAGTGAAATGGAAAAGAAGCAGTAAAAAAACCTCCAACGGTTAAATCGGAGATGGAGTTTGACGAGCCGCCAATTTAAAAAAACTTAGGAGAAAAAACTGCTTCACTAAAAAATTAATAGCAATATGCAATGGGATAGTAATGCGATGTTGCTGACAACGTATGCAAGTTCGAAACGCTCCTTGTCTTGTGAAAGATAATATAGCAGTCACCGCTACTATTTGTAACCACAGGCAGAGGTGAGAGAAGGAGGAACTCCTCGTGGACACCAGAATCAAAACGAAGAGGGGACAGTAGAGGTCATGAGATCATCATCGAGATGCGACCTTGCTGACTGCATAGTCCACCAATCAAATAGGCAAAACCATCAGAACCCGCCTTGATCATCAACTGAACCTGGAGACCATCATCGGGGTTGCAAAATCGGAGGAAGGTTTCAAGGTTGTCAAAAGTTGGCGATGCAAATTTAAAAGGAGGGGACGAAAAATTGAATGCAAAGATTGACTCTGCGGAGTATGATGGAAATATTTAAAGAGACCAATATAATATCAAGAGAGCTGCCTCAAATACCAGGACGACCCTTTTCAAAATCCAAAAGTTGCGAGTTAGGGAAGGAAACAGACAATAAGGACTGTATATCTTCCGAAGTTACATTTT
Organism: Schistocephalus solidus; assembly: GCA_017591395.1. Taxonomy (NCBI): domain Eukaryota; kingdom Metazoa; phylum Platyhelminthes; class Cestoda; order Diphyllobothriidea; family Diphyllobothriidae; genus Schistocephalus; species Schistocephalus solidus. Next base: position 2,481 of record WEDG01006794.1, on the reverse strand, counting down.
TGCGTAATTTTGTTTGAAAATAACTAATGTAGTCGACAACCTAATTTGCAGTGGACGATTATTCCAGATGAAAGCATATTTGGAGGCAAAAAACTGAGAACGTTTAGTTGTGGAGCTAAGGGGTGGTGAAATGATCATGGAGGAATTACGAGTGGCATAGGGTCGATCTACCGGAGTGAGAGTGTTAATTCGTGGGAGATTTGGGCTAGAGTTAACGCGAAACAGAAAGCAGAGTCCGACTTCGAGTCTTCTAACCCACAGAAATTTAATGTTTGCTAACTGGCATCTATCTGTATAAGAAAAACTGGATCCAGGAAGAGAAAATAGTCTTCGACTAAAAACCATCGCAACATTTTCAATCTAACTGCGGTCAGAGGAGTTCATCAGCCCAAAGAGGGGACAACTGTATTCTAGGAAAGGAAGAACAAACATGCGGTACAGGTCTAACTTTATTTCCGGAAGGAAGAAATTATGCGATTTAAAACCACATATCTGTGCAGCTTTTGCAGAAATTCGATCTGCATGAGGCGATAATGCTAGCTTGTTCGTGTAATTTAGACCTAAGTCTTTTACGGTTGATCGTTCTTAAAGTGTACTATTTGAAATACGAGGGATCCAGGAAGCTTAGCGGGGCCAAAACACATAAAACTACTCTTGGATGAAGAAAACTCCATCTGCTAAGTAGAGCTCCAACGTGAGAGCATAGGTAGATCAGTGTTGATTTTATAAACGCAAATATTGGCAGAGTCTTTATAAAATGAATAAATGCACTTGTGATCGTCAGCGTAAACGAAATTTTGTGATTTTGTGAGTAAAGCTGAAATTTCGTTTATGAACAGAATAAAGAGAAGGGGACCTAGAACCGTGATTTGAAAAACGTCACTCCTGATCGGTTGAGGCGTCGAGTTGCTATTACCTACTAAGACCTTCTGGCTGCGGTTAGACAAGTAGGAACCAATGAAGTCAAGGAGAGGAGGCCGGATGCCGAGGGCTTCCATTTTCACCAGAAGACGTCTGTGCGGTACCTTGTCAAAGGCTTTGCTCAGGACAAAGTAGATCACAACCATTGACTGCTGCTCATTAGGAAGGGAAGTGACGAGGTTAAGAAAAGCTAATTGACACACTTCGCATGATCTCCCAGGTAGAAAACCATATTGCGAGTCACTTAAGAGCCTATTTTCTTAGCAAAATTCGAAAATTTGATTAAAAATATTTTTTTCAAGCAGTTTTGCTAGAGCCGGGGTTTTGTGAATGCCTCGATAATTATTTACGTCCGAACGAGATCCCGACTTGAAGACATGAAGAATAATAGATGTCTTTTATGAGTCAGGAAAGAATCCGTTTAAAAGATAAACTGAGAATAAATGGCTAAGCAATCGGTGAAAGCTCGACACTCTTAATAACTGAGTTTAGAATACCGTCAGTCCCCGAAGAGTGCGAGTATTTCAGACGCATTATTTGCTTACGAATTAGTTCTATGGAGAAATCAATGGTTCTGATAACATTAAATGATGGTGCCTGAAACGTCGGAACCGGTTCAGATTTCATCGTAAGATGATTTGCAAAGAATGCACTAAACAATTCTGCCTTCTCAGAGTCTTCGAGAACGAATTACTTAGTTTCATTTAGTAATGGAGGTATTTCATAACCTCGTTTAGAGCAGGATCGACGGCGGAACAGTTGAGCAACAGATTTTGCAGAGTTTTGCTCGCTGAGTGCGCAGGATTCCCTCTGTCTGTCCCGTGCAAGCCGAATTTTAGAGGCTAATTCAAAAATCTCGGCAATCCTTAGATATACAGATGTACAGAGTTATAGGCAGTTGCGCGGAGACTTGATACAAACCTTCCGTATCGTGCGTGGCATGGATTGCGCCCTCCTATGTGATGACTTTTTCCAACTTGCTACTACGAATAATCTCCGAGGTCATCCATTCAAACTAAGTGTGCTTCAAGTAAGATTGGATGTGAGGAAGTATTTTTTCACCAACCGTGTCTTGAAACCGTGGAATAACCTACCTGAGGCCATTGTTATGTCCCAGTCTGTGGACATATTTAAACATCGGCTTGACATACATATGTTGCTGCACCAGGAAGATTATGTGACTACTTTACCTTAACAATATCCGTGTACCACGTAAATCTGCCTGCATTCACTTGACTGTCACTTTTTTTACATTGCTTATTATTCTTCCAACTTTCTGTATCAAATAGGGATTTCAAAGACGTAAGCCTATTTTACTCAAATACACTGAACACTGAACTGAACACTGAACAAGATAACGAACTAGTATATTGATCTTTTAATTGCTTCCTCAATTTCTTTAGTCTTGGCAAAAGAAAGTGGGGGACGGTGGATTCCGAAGTGTAGGACTTGACACGGTATATGATCACATCTGATAAAAAATTTCCTCACCAAACGGATCGCCATTTTGCTCTTTAGCAGGCGCAACGCAAAATAATGAGGAGTCCCGTAGTAGTCGGT
>WEDG01006793.1:0-21957 GCA_017591395.1 Schistocephalus solidus | reverse complement strand
GTACTCACATCGCAGTACCACACGTGATCCCCTAGCGGCGGTCTCGTCAGGGTTGCAAATTCGAAGGAAATTATCAAGGTTGTCAAGAGTTGGCAATGCTAGTTTAAAAGGAGGAGAAGAAAAAGTGAATGCAAAGATTGACTCTGCAGAGGATGATGGAAAATATAATAAGAGACCCATTTAATATCAAGGGAGCTGCCTCAAATACCAGGAGGACCCTTTTCAAAATTTAAAAGTTGCGAGTTTGGGAAAGAAACAGACAATAAGGACTTTATATCTTTCGAAGTTAAATGTTTGCGTTATTTGGTTTTGAAAATAGCTAATGTAGACGACAACCTAATTTGCAGTGGTAGATTATTCCATATGAAAGCATATTTGGAGGCAAAAAACTGAGACCGGTTGGTTGTGGAGCTAAGGGGTGGTGAAATGATCATGGAGGAATTACGAGTGGCATTGGGTCGATTTACCGGAGTGAGAGCGTTAATTCGTGGGATATTTGGGCTAGAATTAACGCGAAACAGGAAGCAGAGACCAGCTTCGAGTCTTCTAACCCACAGAAATTTAATGTTTGCTAACTGGAATCTATCCGTATAAGAGAAACTGGATCAAGGAACAGAAAATATTTTTTGAGTAAAAACCCTCTGAACTTTTTCAATCTTACTGCGGTCAGAGGCGTTCATCAGCCCAAATAGGGGACAACAGTATTCGAGGATAGGAAGAACAAACAAATAAATAAATAAATTGTATATTTAAGGCCCAGAGGGCCCCATCATTACAAACTTAGTACCATGGTTTAAATAAATAAAAAGTGGATAATTGCTGCACTTTGTGAGCATCCATATGAACAGCAGAAATGAGTAGTATGGTAAACATATCCGATTCAAAAAGATTTGCCATTTTTAAAACAAAAGTCAACAATCGTTGGCATATACGGTGAGCTCGAAAAGAAGCAGTAAAAAAAACTCCTAGGGTTAAATCGGAGGCGGAGTTCGGCGAGCCGCCAATTTAAAAAAAAATAGGAGAAAAAAAATGCTTCACTAAAAAATTAATAACTAAATGCAATGGGATAGTACTGTGATGTTGCTGACAACGTATGAGGGTTCGGAACGCTCCTTAACGGGTGAGAGATAATATAGCAGTAAGAGCTACTTTTTATAAACACCAGTGGAGGTGAGAGAGGACGAACTCCTCGTAGACAACATGGTCGAAACGAAGAGGGGACAACAGAGGTCACGAGATCATCATCGAGATGCGACCTTGCTGACTGTATAGTCCATCACCAAAGAGGTGAAACCATCAGAACCCACCTCGATCATCAACAGATCCTGGAGACTATCGTCAGGGTTGCAAATTCGAAGGAAATTATCAAGGTTGTCAAGAGTTGGCAATGCTAGTTTAAAAGGAGGAGAAGAAAAAGTGAATGCAAAGATTGACTCTGCAGAGGATGATGGAAAATATAATAAGAGACCCATTTAATATCAAGGGAGCTGCCTCAAATACCAGGAGGACCCTTTTCAAAATTTAAAAGTTGCGAGTTTGGGAAAGAAACAGACAATAAGGACTTTATATCTTTCGAAGTTAAATGTTTGCGTTATTTGGTTTTGAAAATAGCTAATGTAGACGACAACCTAATTTGCAGTGGTAGATTATTCCATATGAAAGCATATTTGGAGGCAAAAAACTGAGACCGGTTGGTTGTGGAGCTAAGGGGTGGTAAAATGATCCTGGAGGAATTACGAGTGGCATGGGGTCGATTTACCGGAGTGAAAGCGTTAATTCGTGGGATATTTGGGCTAGAATTAACGTGAAACAGGAAGCAGAGACCAGCTTCGAGTCTTCTAACCCACAGAAATTTAATGTTTGCTAACTGGCATCTATCCGTATAAGAGAACCTGGATCAAGGAACAGAAAATATTTTTTGAGTAAAAACCCTCTGAACTTTTTCAATCTTACTGCGGTCAGAGGCGTTCATCAGCCCAAATAGGGGACAACAGTATTCGAGGATAGGAAGAACAAACAAATAAATAAATAAATTGTATATTTAAGGCCCAGAGGGCCCCATCATTACAAACTTAGTACCGTGATTTAAAAAAAACATAGTGGATAATTGCTGCACTATGTGACCATCCGCAAGTTATCCTTTTCTGTCAGTGTTCAAACCATGGAATGCCTTCCCTGCAGATTGTATATTGTATATTTTGAAGGTTTACAAGCATTGCCCTTGATGACCCTATTAATGTAAAGTTATCAGCGTAACATAACTTCAAACGCATTTTCAAAGCTATAGACGAAACATTGTGGAAGAAAAGTAGAGCCCGAACGATTATAAAAGGCTGGTTATAAGTAACCATGTTGTAAGAGTCGTCTTTTGTCAAATATTATGCCATCAAGCCTTCTTTTAAAATCAGAAATGCTGTCAGAGGTAACCGTCTCGCTGGATAATGACTTCAAAAGCCGTACCACTCGTTGGCTGAAAAAAACACTTTATGGGGTTCAATCGCGTGCACTCGCTATTGACCTTGTAAGGATGACCACGCAGATGAGTTGTGCAGGCAAACTCGAAGAAATCCTCCGATCTCAGGGAAGTTTCATGGCCCTTGATAATCCGGAATGTCCAGAGCAGGCAACGAGGAATGAGCAGGAACGAGGAAATAAGCTAAGCTTTTTCAATCTGCCTTGGAACGGTAACGTCTTAAGACTTTCGACGATCTTCTTTGCTCTCCATTGCACCTGCTCGATGAAGTTAACATCTTTTCCCCCACGGTATCCAAGTCTTAATAAGTGTTTGCTATGGCAGATTTTGCTTAACCTCTGTGGTGAGTGCTTCGTCCGTGTCCGTTCGCTGTCCTGGGGGTCGATATACTATGCTATGCACGCCTGGAAACCCTGGACCGTTCAAGATTAGAACTGCCTCGAAAGAGTACAGAGGAAAGCCACCAAAATGGTTAGAAGTCAAAGCACCTTGCCATATCCAACCCGCTAATGAATCTTAATCTGTTCCCTTTGAGTTATAGGCAAATGCGTGGTGATCTCCTGCAGAAATTCCGCATTGTGAAGGGATTGGATTGTTACCTGGAATTCTCGAACTTCTTTGACTTTGCCACCACGACCCATCTCCGAGGTCACCCATTGAAACTGCGTGTCCAGCAGGCGAGACTGGATGTGCGCAAGTTATCCTTCTCTGTCAGAGTGGTTAAACCATGGAATGCCCTCCCTGAAGACGTTGTGATGTCACCATCGCTGGTAAGCTTTTAAAGGAACGTTGACAGTTTTATGTTCCGCAACGAGCCTGAGCGATGAGGAATTTATCTTAACCCTCGAGAGTCGTGCACCACTTGTCAAATTTTATGACCGCCTTTTGTTCCTTTGCAACCCACACGGTTTCTCTGTATACCGCACTTAATTTTACGTTACAAATAGGGTACTCAAAGGCCCATGCCTATTTCCCTCAATAAATTGAATTAAATTGAATTGAATACCTCGGCAATATGGAGGTCTGGTTGTTTTGGGACTTTCAGTTTACAACTAAGTATTTCGCAAGGTGAGTTGCTATTTGGCGAGGGCCCATCCGGAATGAAGTCAATGCCTTATCGTGTGGAGATTGCGATTCCACCACCCCTACGTCCGTTTCCATCCATGCGGATAAGCTGAAATCCATCTATACTGACTTCTTTGTCTGCGGTTTGTTCATTTAACCATGTTTCAGTTAGAGCTATGAAACCATGTTGTAAATGGTCCACGACCAGTTTGATTTCATCCCTTTTATTCAATAGACTCTGCAAATTTTGTGTACATCATTGCCATCTTGTTTTGTTTCCCTCAATTTCTGAAGATTGTTGGTTCTTTCTTGCACCTGGCGATTATTGCTGTATATTTCGCAAGATATATCCAGTCCCCTGTTTGGGTTCAAATCTATAGGCATTTGGTAGGGTTTTTGACCGGCGTGGTTGCCGTCAATTTCACCGGATGTTCCCATAAAAACGAGTGCACCACATTTACGATTTTGTTGCCTACGATTTTCAAGTTCTGTTGCCCCTCGTATTGACATCCTTTCACTGATGCTGCCAGTGTCCTCATTTTCATCCTAACGGTGGGACAGTAATCCGGCTGAAAAAACAATCCACGATGGTTTTTTTCGTCGTCGGGACTTTCGAGAGAGCAATAGATTTACCTGCTGTTTGCTCCCCAAGACGACTTTTAACAGTCTTGGTCGAACATCATGCGTTTCATTTCTAACGAGAGGCCCCAATCGAAAGATCTTTTTGATTTCGACTCTCACACCAGTTTCTTGTATTTTATTCAATAAAAAATGTTGCAATGTCAGCAGATCTTCTTTTATCCTCGCTTTTTGCGTTTCCCCAGTAGCCTCTGAGACTCCCTGAAATACCAGACAAAATGATCTGTTGGAAGAAAACTCGTTTCTGAATCCTGCTTTTTTAGTAATGGAAGGTTGAATCATGTGCTTCGTTACCTTCTTTAATACTGTGGTCAAATTGGTCTTCATCGGTGAGCCTGCTGGTTGATTTTCAGACATCTCTATTGATCTTTCAAACAGTGTTAGTTCTTCTGACACTGCGTTTGCTCGAATAGCGTCCGCAAAGCCTGAATTTGTGTTTGTGGCACGCAGGTCTGTTGATAAGTCGCAGACCACATTTCCGCCATTTCTTTCCTTGCTAACATGATCTGCCCCATTGTATTTCGAATTTTTTAGAATTACATATTAAGTAAGCACCGGCAAGGCACTGTCTAAGCAAACAATTGTAGCGAAATAAAGTTATGACAATTTGTGCAGATAAAATGTACAAATACTTAATAATGTAGACATAACTTGTAATGCTATGTCATGTTATGCTATGTAATGTGCTGGATACACAAACATATGCGGCATCGTCGCTGAATGATACAAAAAAGGGTGAAGTTGAAAAGCACGTCGAATTCGAAGCACCTAAGACGACGAATTCGAAGTCGAAAATGGCCAAGGAGCTTTCACAAAAGTGGTTTGAACTCCGGAAAAAGCTCGTTCTTACCGATAGATGCTCAAGTGCAATCCTCTGTTGGTAATACAGGAGCAAGTGGAGGACCAATTGGCAAAGTTTCCAAAAGGGGTTTGCCATTAACTTAAGGAATAGTTGCTCATACTGACGCAAATAACATCGTCGACCAGAGTAGCATTCTTCCTAATACTGATGCTCTATCAACAAATCTGAACTCAAAGTCACCAAACATACATTTCGACCGAAAACGCAATCTCGTTATTAAAGAGGTTCCCGAGTCCACTTCTCTGATTGCAAAGGTAAGGGTAGAACATGACCTCAGTCTTTTCCGAGAATACTCATATTCGATTCTTCGAGATGGCGAATGCGTAACAGTGCACAAAGCATTCCGTTTAGGAAATGCGGATGTTTCACATAAACTATCATCACCAAGGCCTCTTAAAATCATTCTTGAACATGATGATCAGGCTTCACGCCTCCTAGAACGGAGAACGGCTACCCGTAGCTCACACAGGGATGTGTTTTTTCAGCCGGATTACGAACCCAAGGAAAGGTAAAAATGAGGATGCTGAGAGCAGAACTGAAGAGGAGGACCGAGCAGGGGAAAAATGGCTCCAAATCAAGGACGGGAAAATAAAAGTGATAAAGAGGTCTTTCTTATGGCAGAAGGTGGATTCTCGCCGAGACGGAGGACACTAAATACGATGTACCCAACTGTACAGAGCTTGAATAATAAAAAGAAGGCGCTCCAGAACTCGGATGACGACCACTCATCAGAACTCAGCGTCCGCGCGATGGACACCAGTTCCTCTCGGATAACAATGGCAGACTCTAGTATTCAATCGTGCGAAATGCGCAGAAGTCTATATGGAGGAGTTACCCAGTCTCAATTGAGATGTTTGCATACCAATGCACAGAGTTTCCTATCGAAAGTAGATGAACTCAAAGCATTAGTATCAGACCGAACCCCCGATATCGTTGCCATTACGGAAACGTGGCTTAAAGCCGAAATCGCGGATAGCGAGGTTTCGATAGATGGATACCAACGTTTTCGAAAAGACCGAGAAAATAGAAAGGGAGGAGGAGTGGCCGTATATGTTAGGACAGGAATCTCGGCAGTCGAACGAACACACTCCATCTTCCCTGAATATGAATTTCTCTGGATAAAGATTAAAAAGGATTGTTCACAGAACCTACAATTCTTGACGATCTACAGACCACCGAACATTCCAAGTGCAGCTGATGATTCCCTCCTCCATTTGATCAAGGAGTTAGAAAGTCACCAGGAGGTGCTTATTGCTGGAGATTTCAATGCACCTATAGTAGACTGGGTTAATCTGACCGTTGATGGTGTACCAATTTCCGTCGGCCACAAGCTAATGGATCTCACGCTCGACCAACCTCTGGTACAGAAGGTTAACATACCAACGAGATTTAGAGAGAACCAGAGAGCAAATTGCCTGGACCTAGTATTTACGAATGACTTCTCTAGCATTTATGAAGTGTATTCTATTGCACCCCTTGGTAAGAGTGACCAAAGTATGCTGATGTGGGATTACTCACTTTATTCTCAGCGCCAGAATGGAAAGAAATGCAAGCGAAATTTATGGAAGGCTGATTTTAACGCGATGAGGAAAGAACTGATGTCTATGAGATTGAATTGTTTGCTTAAAGGGAATCCAGAGGATGACTAGCGATCATTTAAGACAGTCTCGCTCGATCTGATTGAACGCTTTTGTTCAGTGAAGGTGCAAAAAAAGAAGAGTCGCCCCGCCGAGTTAACAAGAGAACTTAACAGGCAGCTTAAGAAGAAGAATAAAAAAAGGTATTCAGGCAAACAGGGTCAGCAGAGCATCTCAAAGAATTTCGTCATCAAAGAAACGCTGTAAAAAGAATGATTCGTCAGGCAAGGAAGAACTATGAATCAAGAATTATTCAACAGGCTGAATATAAACCAAAAATTTTATTTCATTATATCAATAGCCGACTAAAAAAACAAGGACCCAGTAGCAGTACTCATTGATGGGAATGGTGTTGAAGTCGTTGAAAATTGCGACAAAGCCGAGTATTTGGGTCGGTTTTTTGCCTCGGTTTTCACTAGAGAACCGAAACTTCAGCTTGACCACGTCAATAGTGCTGTTATAGACGCCGGTCCAGTGCTTGAGTATATACTCTTCCAGGAACCTCTAGTGGAACTGGAACTGCGAAATCTGAAAGAAGCGAAGTCATCTGGTCTGGACAATATACCGGCAAAGTTCTTGAAAGAACTGGCCAGCGAACTGTCCAAACCACTAGCGCATATATTCTATTCGTCATTTGAATCAGGTAAACTGCCATCCGAATGGAAGGCAGCAAATATAAACCCCATATACAAGAGTGGTGCTCGATCTAATGTCAACAATTATCGGCCTGTCAGCCTAACCTCCATTTGCTGTAAAAATAATGGAATCAATAATCAAGAAGGCAACCATGAAGTTCCTTGAGGAAAACCAATTACTCTCAGATCTCCAGCATGGCTTCAGACAGAATCGCTCCTGTGTTTCTAGTTTATTACTCTCCACAGAGCAGTGGACTCGTGCACTGGACGAAACTGGAAGGGTTGACGTCATATACACTGATTTCAAGAAGGCGTTTAACAGTGTCCTACACAAACGTCTCATTTACGCATTATCTGAAATCGGAATAAGAGGAATGCTGCTGACATGGATCGCAGACTTTCTTACAGATAGATTGCAAACTGTGTGCGTCGATACCTCGAAGTCAACACCTACTCCGGTTCTTAGTGGTGTGTCCCAAGGCTCGGTATTAGGGCCAATTCTCTTCTTAGTGAACATCAACGACTGTGTCGACGACCTGGATTGCAGCGCCATCAGGTTTGCAGATGATGTTAAATTGTGGAGGGTCATCAGATCTGATTTCGATAGGCACACACTTCAAGAGGATCTCAACCGTCTTAGCAGCTGGTCTGCTCGTTGGCTCTAAAAGTTTAACGTTGTGAAGTGTGTGGTCCTAAGACTGCGTACCAGAAGGACCAGTGAGGAGGATGATCCCTACCAATACATTCTTAATGGGCAGCCCCTTTCAATTGTTTAGGAACAGAAGGACATTGGTGTTCTAATAAACTCCTCACTAAACCATCTTCACAGTGTTTAAAGGCAGCTAAACGTGCTACAGAGGTCTTATTTGCACTCAGACGTGGATTTGTGCAGATTGATAAGGAACTCTTCCAAAAAACCTACGTGGTATTTGTTCGATCTCACTTTAAATATGCCATCCAGGCCTGGCGTCCATTGTTTAATGAGGATTATCTACAGCTGGAACGAGTGCAGGTGAGGGCTACGAAGATGGTCAAGAATCTTAGTCATCTGCCTTACGAAGCCAGACTGGTTGAACTTGATTTGTTTCCTCTAAATTTCAAGGCAACTACGCGGTGACCTCATCCAAACCTACCGGATTGTCAGAGGCCACGATTGTGCCCTAGAATTTGCTGACTTCTTCGAATTGGCTGGGGACGGAACATCTGCGGGGTCATCCCTTTAAACTGCAGAGGAAGTTTGTCCACACGGAAGTCCGTCGGAACGCCTTTTCGCAGAGGGTCGTTGGAGCATGGAACGGACTCCCTGACGAGGTGGTCCTTTCAGAAACTGTTGATACATTTAAATTCAAACTAGAAACTCATTTTCTGAGAAACTATTGTGAATAAAATGAAGATTGTGTAAACAGTGGCAGGTTGCGCCTGGCCCACACATATCGATGACCCTACATTTTCATTTGTCAGATATATCACTGTTAACGTTTGTACTATTGACATTTTTGCATGTGAATAGGGAGCTCAAGGGCGAAAGCCTACTTCCCTCAATAAATTGAGTTAAAGTGACTGACTTAACAGTTAGCGATGTTTTGAAATTAATGGTGAACTAGAAAAACAAGGCAGTGAAAAAAAACACTCATACCTTAAAAATGGAGGCAGAGTTCAAAAGGCCTTCATTTTGAATAGAAGTAGAAGAAAAAAACTGCTTAGGAAAAAATGTTCAGGTGGTAGAGAAGGGTAATACTGCAGTAGCATTTCAGAATGAGATGATGAAACGTCAAGCTGATTCGTTCTTGATCACTTAGGCGTATGAAACAACATCTCACGAAAATTCGTCAATGAACTTAAGTCCTCAGCATCTTATGATCCAAAATTGAATTCTGATGATGGTAGGTATCCGAAGAATCGGCAGCGTTTTTAAACTGTGGACCACCGAATGTGTACGTCCAAATGACGACATCGTTTGGATGACTGGTGATATAAGGAGACAGCATATTTCATGGGCGATTAAAGGCAGCGAAAATATAGTTTCAAGAGGGGTTCACTTAAATTCCCGATGGTCCTTTCTCCGAGTCATGGGGAAAGCTACTGGGAAAAGATGAGGAAAATAAAAGGTTTATAGAATCAGTGTTAAGATAAATGTGCAGTCTTCGCTTGAATGCAGATAGAATAGTTAACGACCAATTTCAATTGGCAGGTTATTCCAAAGAAAACTATTTCTAGAAGCAAAGAAGAGAGAGCGTTTACACGTGGAGGAGGCAGGGGGAGGTATAATGCAGAATTTCTTAGGTTATAAGGAAGACTAACGGGGGTAATGACAGAAAGCTTGGGGATATTTGAACTATTAATTAATCGGAAAAGAAGACAAAAGCCTGCTTCAAGTCTCCTGACCCAAAGAAATGTTAGATTCGTTAGCTGGCATCTTGTTGAGTAGGAAGTAGTAAAAAGAGTCGGAAATAGGAGTTTTTTTCTGAAATGTCTTTGGACATTTTCAATTTTTGAACGTCTAGATTCGTTCATTTAACCGAAGAAAGGACAGCAAAATTCAAGAATGCAAAGTACAAACATACGATAAAGTCTTAATTTAATTTCAGGAAAAAAAGAAATTATAGGAAATAAAGCCGCAAATCTGAGTAGCTTTGGCCGCAATTCTATCGGCATGAGGCGAAAGATCTTAACTGTTGGTTAGCTTAAGCCCAAGTCCTTGGTGGAGGAACATTCAATCATAGGACAACCTTCAAAGATAAGAGGTTGCGGCAGCCTTACAGGCCCAAAACTCATGTAGCGACACTTAGTAGGTGAGAACTCCATTAGCCATGTGGAGCTCCAGGCCGAAAGAGCGTCAAAGTCTGAATGAATTTGCTGTAGGTACCGTTCGGTCTTAGAGTTAGAGAAGGAATACAAGAATTTGAGGTCATCAGCATAAATAAAAGATTGAGAATGTTTAACTTTCGATGAAATATCATTTCTATACAGTAAGAACAACAAAGGTCCTAATACGGTACCTTGAAGGACACCACTAAAAATCGGGGTAGCACTTGAGTATGATGAACCTACTAAAACGTTTTGTTTTCGATCATTTAGGTATGATCTAATAACGTCAGTAAGAGGACTACGAAGTCCTATAGCTTCTAGTTTAGCTAGAAGTCGTCTATGAGGCACTTTATAGAATGCCTTACTATGATCAAAATAGATAACTACTACAGATAATTCAATATATTTTAGTATATATAAGGGAGATAGGCAGAGCCTTTGAAAACCCTATTTACAGATAGACGCTAGCAAAACAAGCAAATGTTACATTGCGATAGTGTTTTTAGCATATCGATCATTGCGGTCGACTTAATATTTGTCCATCAAGTAAAAATGCATCAAGTCCTCTTTTAAACATTTCAACGCTTTCAGATGATTATTACGAAGAGAGGTGATTAGATTTAGAAAATGACACGTGGCAGGTTTCACAAGAGTGGTCCGGCAAGAAGCCGTGTTGGGAAAAGTTGATAATTTGATTGCTTATGCAAAAATTCGTGATATGTTTTGCAATAAGTTTTTTGAAGAGTTTAGCAAGAGAGGGCGTTTTATGAACACCGCGATAGTTATGAATGTCCGAGTGGGAACAAGATTTAAAAACTGGTATTATAATAGAAGTTTTCCAATAATCGGGGAAGAAAACATTTTCGAGAAATTCGGAGAATAACTTGCTTAGTAAATGTGAAAAATCCCTTAACTGTTTACTAAGTGGGTTTGGAATGTTATCAGTTCCAACCGAATGTGAATTTTTTAGGTGAGCTTTTTCTTTTTGAATACGTGAAGGTGAGAAATTAATGGTTGTTAGAAGTGAATTTGAAAGCAGAGGAATTGTGGGAGTGGGGCTAGTTTCAGTTGTAAAGTGGTTGGCATAAAAACGAATTTAACAACTCTGCTTTGCCCAAATCGTCTGTAACAATTTTTTTGTTATAGTCGAGTAAGGGCGAAGTTCGATGGGCATGAATAGAGCAAGCTGCTGTCGCCCTTTCGTGGCGTTAAAGATAACTTACGATTACTGTTTGTCGATTTTTCAGAGACCGTCCATCGCTGATTTACTTTTGTACAGCCGGATTCTATGTGCACCAGATTTCCCAAACATTGGGAAATGCAAGACATTATTTCATTCTTGCTTATTTTCTTTCTGTTCATCCGTATTTTAACTGACTTAGAGGTTTGTTCTAATGACTCCGTTCTTTTTCTCTTTTTTATTCGCATTATATTGGGTCTTTTGACCTTTACCGTTTCCTTGTGATGATTAAAGTCTAGCTTGCTGACGTTTTTCAGCTTATTTGCATCGTGTTTCGGCGATTTAATTTTTTATGTTTAATGAGCACTGCTATTATTTCCGATTGGAGATCGAGGTTTCCTTTTAATCTCAAAACTCTGGTTTTGAGTCCTCAGCATCCATCACAGTGTGCCAGCCCTTAACTGTTTAGCTTACTTTTGGTAAAGTTCAGTAGCGCACTGCTTTCTTCAATATTGCTGCTTGGTGGTTCTTCTCGATCTGCTGAGAGTGAATTAAGTATTTCTGGTAAGTTTTTGTGACATGAAATCGAAAACAGTTTTAAAAGATAGGTGAGATCATTATTTTTGGAGGATATACTATTTTTTGTCTGCTGACTTCCCGGGCGTGGCCGAGTGGTCAAGAGTATCGGTCGCTAATCGAGAGGTTGGTGTTTCGAATCCCAATCGAAGTGGTACATAATTTTCTCGCGTGGTCAGATCGTGAACATTTGCGTTGCCCATGCCAGCAAGATTCCTTCGAGGATTCATTTCGTTTATAGGAGCAGCTTAACTTGTCAAGCGAATAGTTTTCTGAGCATAATAAGAAGCGCTTTTCCAAACCAAATTCACTATAAATGTTAATACGAAGCAAGGAACGATGCAGCCTTTGAAGCAGGTTTTCCAGTAGTTCTCCATTCCTTTCTGATTTCGTCACCTTTTCTGGTGAGAGACTGTTTTCTGAAGTTCGTAGGAGGCAGGATCCGAATGAAGCTGTTAGCTAATTTTTTAAGATTCAGATATCGATTTTTGTGTTTCTGACTATCACAGTGTCTGCAAACATGGACAATATTTTTATTTTATTTTATTTTATTTATTGCCAGTTTACAGGCAAGGTCAAAGAATGTACAGTAGAGGTTCAAGCTGACAGTGAAAAAAATCCTGATCGTTGTTTCAGGTGTTTTCAGGAGAAAAACTGCAACTTATTGAGTAATTAAAGTTCAGGACAGGGACGCGTTAACACAGGTGCCCGGTGAAGAACCTCTCCATTCAGTGTTACCGATCCGGTATTCTGCACCAGCAGGTATTTCGGCGAGCGGCTGTTCGCTGTCGACTGAGAAATAAGCCGATTGAGGTCTGCAGAGCCAGTAATATTGCCCTCAGCATGAAGACTGGCACAGGATTCAGAGTCCATGAACGCCATCAGAACCGAAGAGAGCTTCAACAGAGTCAGCACCCAAACGTTTTGGAAGGTGTCCTGAATGTAGAAAACTAGTGACCGTTCGCGTTAACAAGGGATGGCTTTGCTGAATTTTGATACTTCTAGGTAGCTTATTCCAAATTGCTATAGCGTTTACCGAAAAAAACTGTCGGCATCTTACTGTGCGTGCCAAACGAAGAAATAAAAATACATCTCGATGACTGGTGCACCGAGAGTGGTCGAGGTGCCTCAGAGATGTAAGGGGGTTAAATGTTCGACTGTTTAGTAGTTTAAACAGTAAAAATAGTCCCTTCTGTAATCTGCGCAGCCACATCGGGTCAAGGCTTGTAAGCTCGCAGCGTTGTTGGTAGGACTGGTTTCGGTGATCTGAATAGAAAACTCTTTTTGTAAAGAAGTGCTGGACTGATTCTATCTTCTTACGTTCACTAACGTGCAGAAGGCTAAAAAGAAACGAGCAGTAGTCCAGACTAGGCCTGACATACATTTTATGGAGGTTGATTCTAATGTTGACGGTTTTAAAATTTCTGAGAATAAACCCCGTAGTTTGGCGTGCTTTCGAGACAATCAGGGCGCAGTGCTCTGACAGATTAAGACTACTAGAGTATGATATGCCCAGATCCCTTTTAACTCTGGGCACGTTTAGATCGTGACCGTCTATGCTTAGGTGGGGCTGATGGTTGTCGCCAATAACCATAACGGAGCACTTTTGCCAAGAATGTGAGAAGAGCCATGTGCGACATCTTTGAGCGTAGGCCTGAAGATCCCTTTTTAAGAGCTCAAGCACGATGTTGCGATCAACCGGTTTATATCGATAGGCAACTTTTAAATCGTCAGCGTACATAAAGGGCCTACCATACTGAAAACAATTACGAACATCGTTGACAAAGAGGCAAATAGAAGCGAGCCGAGCACGCTGCCCTGAATAACTCCGCTCTTCACATGCGTGGGGTTGGAGATAACATCAGACATTTTAACCCGTTGTGCGCGAGCATTCAAATAGGAAAATATTAAGTTCATAAGCTTGTTACCTATGCGAAGGAGGCAAGTTTCAGCAGAAGAGATCATGGTTAACACGATCAAAAGCCTTAGTGAAATGGAAGTAAACGGTGTTAATTTCAAAACCGCTGTCTCTAGATTGTAGCACATGATCAAAGAAAGAGAGCTTGCAAGTGTCACAAGACCTTTTTTCGAGAAAACCATGCTGAGCCGCATTTAGTAGGTTATTCTCTCTTAGGTGACGCATCATCTTGCTTTGATCAAGGTCTCGAAGATCTTCGAGACTGCTGGTAGTGTATTTATTGGTCTTAAGTCGTCAAATGACGTAGGTCGGCCGTGTTTCAGAAAAGGCAGTATGTGCGATTCCTTCCGTAAAATAGGGAAAGTTGCACTTTCAAGAGCAAGATTAAATATCTTATTAAGAAGGGACAAAAAAATATCGTTTGCATCCGCCTTTAGAACGCTGACCGGGACGCCATCTGGTCCTGGACTGTATGATTGACGAAAACGCCGAATGGCTACGGTCACGTCCCAGAGGGTAAAAGTTATGGTTTCGAGGACGTTACCGGTACAAACCCGGATGTCAGGAAAGGGGGCGACGGTATGTTCACTAAACGTTCTAGACAAGAAAGCATTGAAGCTATCAGCAGTCAACTTAGCGTCAGCTATTGGGTTTCCTAAGGCATCTCGAAGTACGGGGTGCTGCGTTTTTATCTGCGTTTTTACTGTGCGCGAAAAGAGCTTCGCAACATTAAACGAAGGGTTTTCGGCAAAGGAAACCTCATCGGCTTGTCGTTTTTCGTCAGACAGCCTCTTAGCCTCTTCAAAGATTTGTTGGATCAAGGGCAGGACGGAGGTGTCATTTTGTAGATGAAAACGACGGGAGAGTCTACGCAGTCTACGGCGGAATGATAAAAAGAGGTAGACTTCATCCTTGACATTAATTATTTTCTTACGGGGAATAAAACGAGAAATGAGTGGACCTTAAACTTTGTAAAAAGTATCAGTACAAACATTTACATCCGAACATACAAAGAAGTTAGTCCAGTCGTGGATATTTAGGTGTGTTAGCAATTCCCTCATATTTGCTGATCTAAAATCACGGAAAAAGCTATATTTTTGGAAAACGTTTCAGCAGCCTCTAGTTCTAGTGTAGAAAGAACTATAGTATGATCAGAATTCCCAAGTGGATCTCAAGGTGACACTGACAATGGCTGACAACCTCTACAAAAAATAAGATCAAGTATGTTTGATCCTCGGGTGGGAAAATCAACTACCTGGTCCCACATGCCTATATCTATGGCCTCAAGTAGGTCTTCGAACTTTGCAGGACCGGAATTTGGAAACCAGTGAACTTCAGGAAGATTGAAGTCACCTGCAATAAAGCAGTACTTCAGATTCAAGTCAGCTGCAGCGTGAAATGCGAGCGAGAGACGAAGATCGTAATCCTCGCTGGCATTGTGTGGGTGAAAGACACTACCAACGAGTAAAGAGTAGTTATCTTTAAGAACTACTCGGATCCAACAGCTCTCCTCTTACGTGGTAAATTGGCGATAGTCCATTGGAAAAAATGTAAGTGGTTTCCTAACATATATACAGCTTCCTCCGCCACGGCCCTCGTGTCGATCATTCGGAATATAAGCGTAGCCTAGAATAGAGAGTTCGGAGTCAGATACACAGGGTGTTGCCCATGTCTCTGTAACGTTTACAGTTTTGGGGCGGTGGATGAAAACCAGACATATTCCGGTTGAAAAAACACTTCAGAATGCGGACCTCGCAGGTTTGATTTTCTCTGTAGCAGAAGCTGTGCCTGTGCTTCGTTTTCCAAGATGATTTTAAGAGGTCTTGGTCGAGGATTTGAATCGGGTGTAGACAGAGCCTTCCCTATTCTATATGCCTTGAGAATATGAATGGACTCGCCGTCCGTCAGCAGCGTTTTTGCATACAATTGAAGGAGTTCCAAGTCATGTTTAACTCGCTCCTTTGGAATAATTGAAGCTGACTCCGGGACACCTTTAATGACTACATTCTGTTTTCGACTCAATCGAGGGCCCGTTTGTAACTCAGATCTTTCAGCTGAGTGAGTACTGGTAACCAGTTCACTTTGCCTGATAGGTCCAGATGAACCGGGTGTTGGGCAGGCTGGAGCCAAATCTCTGCGCGACGTGTTCTTCTTAGACCTTTTCTTCTTTGGCTTTACAAACTCGCCAACCTCTTCAACATCGCATGTTGGTGCAATGTCTACCAGTGATGTAGCGATGGGCGGTAAGGCCAGATTAGTGCTGATGCTACCCGAACAAAGTAACGGTGGAGTGGCGCAAGGACTAGATGGGGCTCCCTTCGGAAGTAGCGAAAATTCCTCTGGTTTACCGGGTCCAACTGGCGCAATATGCTTACTTTGACTTTTATGTTAGCTTAAAGAAGCTATATAAATAGGTTTATTGATTTGGCACTACTTGGCGCCGTCAAATCCTTAGAACACAGGAGAAAACCTAAAACAAACTCCTCTTTTCATTAAACACTTAAGCTTTGGTTTGTTTGTTTGCTTAAATAGCAGTGTTGAAATGACGAGTTTGTTTTAAGTAAAAAAACCTGTTTTCCAAGGTTTAGAAATAGCAAAAATGAAGTTAAAAACAGCTATACAGAATGAAGATGAATGTATCAGGGAAATAATGTTTAGAGTCAAGACTAGTCTGTTATTGACGTTCGAAGGTATTCATTTGACAGAGGTAGAAACGTCTGCGGTCGATTCGAAGGGATAGGTACTTCCAATCAGATGCGAGCGCAGTCGATTCCGGTGTGGGGTCTGCCGAATAATTAGACTTAGTTGACTGATTGCTAAAAAGGAGAAAATAGATTAGGAGCAAGAAGAGTTCAACGGTAAGAAACTTTCAATGCAGTCATACAGTCTTTATATTTGTATTATATATCATAGTGTTGATTATGTTTGATCTAGCTGTATGAAACAGCTAGTACCATTCGTTTCATAAAGCTATATCAAAACCTAGATGTGCGGCTCATTGCGCATTCGAATAAACATAGAGCATAAATGATGTTAAAAATGGAAAAAAACATACTACTAACAGACAGAGATAAAAAATAATAAGTTTTGCAAGTTAGCTTTAAAGCAAATTGTTTACTAATCATAAAATTATACATAAAAATAAAGACGCTATCCAAAAAACATTTTAAATATAAAGTTATCATAATTTTTTTAAATAGTTTTAAAGATAGAAAAAAGCTGCTTTTAGATAGTGGATATATAAATCATTAAATTGAGAGCCCTTGTGCCTAGCCAGATAATAGTTATTTATGAGTCTTGTAGGTCACTAACCACCACTTATAGCTTGCCCATAACCAGAGGGTGTACCACATAACCAGATGATAAGATTCTTAATCTCTGTGTGCATTGCAGGTCGTCGTAGGTGGTTTATAAAAGGACATGAAATAACTAATCGTGGGAGATTCTGGCCTGAGTATCCGGTTCTATATATATGAATACGAATTTTGCTTTGTGGTAAGTTAGTTACGAACAGGAACCTTTTAGCAGTTGGGCAAGATATCGATTTTTTTAAGTTATCTATTTCTTGTCTTAGATTCCTTATTTCCTGCTCCATCCCTGAGAATTTCTGCTGGAGGCTGAAACACCCCATACATGTTTCGTCTTCGTAAGCTACATTAGTTAAGCTTACTGAAATTTTACCCCGTTTAGCGGGAGGTGAACAATTAGCAGAATAACGATAGTTAAAATTGTTTTCTGCTTGTGCATTAAATAGCGTAACAAGATCACCTGCCAATATGGCCGAGTGGGTAGAGGCGCCGATAGACGGTACCAAGCGCGTAGGTCGTGGACCGATTTTTTGTGACAATAAACTTATGGAACTTGAGCTTTGCATGTTATTATTGCCACAAAATTAACAGCGAGTCAGTTAGGATATTCAACAATAAGAATATGAAAATATAAGGACTCAGCCTTTGGTTTAAGCCCCTTCCGCGAGTGAGAGCAGATGCAGGGAGCACACAGCCGGCGTAAGTTTCAGAAAGCAGCAAAGATCGAGGGTCCAAGTCGCAATTTACAAACTCAGAGGAATATAAAGCCAATAATTTAATAATTTTCCAGTACCGTGTCTTCTACACTGAGGTAGAGACTAAAAACTCGTAGGCTCGAGGGACTTGAAATTCGAAACCAATTTCAAACGACGCGCCAGAATGAATATGTGATCCACTGACAACTTATGTCATTGAGTTTTGACTTTGACTACAGATTATTTGCCGAACATCAAAAGCTCGAAGCTGAGCAAAATTTCAAATGGAATTCCAACGACGCCGCAATAGGAACAATATGAGCAATAAATGCGCCTACTCGTTCTAAACCGCTTTAAAACAACAATAAAAGATAGGAAGAATATTCAAGAACAACTCAGCCGTTTGAAGAGGTCAAAGGTCTTGGATAACTTCAGATCTTCAAGGGGTGATACACGTTTGGTTCACTGAGTGGTTGTCAGTTTGTATTGGTGTAGAGGCTGTTTAATCAAGTCGATGACGGTGATAAGCAAATTCCAATTTGATGTCGTTTTGTGAGGAATTTTTGCACAAGAAAAATTCCCAATGTCCAGAAAGCAATTACGTACGTTCAGTTGCAGCGTTAATTTCAGGATCAGAACGAGCGAAGTGTTAACGATTTTCAAACTGTCCAAGCTGGAGAAAAAATAATATATGTGGTTCCTATGCACACACTATCCGCGTGAATTCCTTCTTCGAAAAGGGTCTGCTGGGAGGAGAAAGGTGGCAGCTACCTCTGCTCTTGAAGCTGCAGCCAAAACTCGAGCGATATAATACTGGCGTCACCTTGGATATCCGCAGAGACAGATGTAAATGACTGCCGGTCTGCCTTATGGCATCAAATACCATCTAATGGCTCTCAGTAAGCCTCTTAGAGGATCAAAGCCAACAGAATCAAAAAGCGCCCAATTTGTTCTCCTGTGACCAGTCCAGGTGAGTTAATGAACAGTTCTGCGAAGACTTACACGCCCTCCTTACGATTGGGCCGAATTTGGAAAATCTTAGTGTTGGACAAGATCATACTGTCAAGGAGTACGTGCTAGGTCTTCATAAGACTGACAGCTGCAAAATTAACGGTCTCATTCTTATGCAGATGTGCGCGGTACACAAGCCCCTCCTGACAAAAACCTTTTAACCTCCCGACACGGAATATGGCAAGGAAGGCCAACCTCCACTCACGACGCTGGCGGAGGCTGGACGCATTTTTCATATATTTGCAAGACCATCACAACGTTATAATGACAGAAGGGATCTTCAATGTGAAATGCTAGACGAAGCACTGCCTCCTCACCTCCAAGAGGAACCTGTGAAATCGGCCTTACATACGACCACAAGATAAGCTATTCGCAAGTGTTGAAGGTGCGTGATTATCTCTTAATCTTCTTCAATCGATGGATTAACTGACTGGTAAACGGACAAAATTAGGATAATATCATCACCCTGTAAACACCGTGGCGCTTAATACCGAATGTTATCCACTATAACACCATGAATGTCGTTTATCCTGTAAATGGTCAATATCCGGATTTGTCCGGCAAAAACGACAAAGAAGGCTGCATAAAACCAACGCCAACTGTAACATTGGCACAAAAAGAGCCTTTTTCTGCTTTAAAGACCTGGTGTTACAACGTCGTTAGGAGATATAAATTTCGTGGTTTGATTGCAAGGCTGCATAAATACAAATATACAACTCTCCCAAAGCTTTCTGTCATTACCCCCGTTAGTCTTCCTTATAACCTAAGAAATTCTGCACTAATTATACCTCCCCCTGCATCCTCCACGTGTAAACGCTCTCTCTTCTTTGCTTCTTGGTATAGTTTTCTTTGGAATAACTTGCCAATTGAAATAAGGTCGTTAACTAGTCTATCTGCATTCAAGCGAAGACTACACATTTATCATAACACTGATTCTATTAACCTGTTATTTTCCTCATCTTTTCCCAGTAGCTTTCCCCATGACTCGGAGAAAGGACCATCGGGAATTTGAGTAACCCTCTTGAAACTATATTTACGCTACCTCGAGACGCCCATGAACTATAATGTCTCCTTATATCACCCGTCCTCCAAACGATGACGTCATTCGGACGTACGAATTTGGTGGTCCACAGTCTTAAATGCTGCGGTTTCTTTGGATACTAACCATCATCAGAATTCAATTCTGGATCCTATGATGCTGAGGACTTAAGTTCATTGACGCATTTCGTGAGATTCTGTTTCATACGCCTAAGTGATCAAGAACGAATCACCTCGACGTTTCATTATCTCATTCTAAAATGCTAGTGCAGTATTACCCTATTCTTCCACCTGACCATTTTTTCCTAAGCAGTTTTTTTCTCCTACCTTCTTTTCGAAAATGAAGGCCTATTGAACTCTGCCTCCGTTTTCCTGGTAGGAGTTTTTTTTAACTGCCTATTTTTTTTCTAGTTCACCATTAATTTTAAAACATTGCTAACTGTTGACATAGCAGGACAAGTTGTGAATTTGTACATTTTATCTGCACACATTGTCCTAACTTTATTTCGTTACTAATGTTTGCTTAGACAGTACCTTCCCGGTGCTAACCAAATATAAATTCTAAATTCTAAATGTGCCACTGCTCAGTTCTGACGGAATGATACCCTCACGGGGAACTTGCAGTTTCTGATGCGTCGGACTGGGTGCTTCAGAAACAGTATCAACTGTCCCTCCAGAACACTGGGCAACGTCATCAGCGTGATCCTAAGGTGTAAAGAATATGAAATTTTACCTCTCGTGTTCCTTGCCGTAAATAATCAAAGCAGTACTCCAGCTTTCCAACGGAATAAGCACCGAGTATTTATGTAATTATTGTCTAAGTATACAAGAACGGCACCCTTGGATGATGGAAAAGCCCATTTAAGTAACGAAACAAATAGGGTGGTCGTGAACAGTCATTCAGAGCTTTAAAGATGTGACCATCGTACATATCAACAGGCACAAAGGGAGCCACCAACTCTGTTAATAGTCACAGAAGCATTTTACCAATCAGCAACAATTCAATTTCTCCAACACTCAGGAACCGCGTTAATAGGGTTTATACGGGCTGGGCATCTGGAAGAGTAAGCATTTTGGCAGCTGCGTTTCAAAATTATGGAAAAAATTGATTTCGTCTTAATTTGTTTTAACTGAATAAAAAAATGCGGTATTGATGACCTTGAGGTTGATCATGTATCCAATCGGAAGTGGCAGAGGCACTGACAGCACCGTAGCAGAGTGTCATTGGTTGAATACATGGCCAGTCTGAACCCGTTTGCCTGGCTAAGAAATTGGCGATGCAGACCAAATTGGCTGTCCTAAGGCATGGAAGGTGATGTCACAGGTAAAGGCAAGGTGTTATTGCAAGTAAGTTAAGCGATGAAATATTTTTTTAATTACAAAGTTACAAAAAAATGCAATACGTAGGGATGTTTTAGTTTGTGGCAATGCGGCAATACCTACTTTAGATTTGAAGGACACATGTCCTTTAAATTCTGAAGTCGGGAAATACAGGGCTGTCTAAAAACTGACCTGCTGCTCGTATAGGGAGCGCAAAACTTAAGTTCAGACATATCGGCGGTCAGTGAGAAAAAGGAGAGCTTTTTCATACTTACAAATCGGTGTGCATAGGTATTTGGGTAAGAAAGTTTTAGATGCTAAATCTTATAGCTGGGGGGTTAGTGGACAGCTTTCAGGAAATTAGGTTTAGATGTGTAGAATGACCCACGCTTTGGCAAAAGTTAACAAGCATGACCGTTTTCATCGTCGAATAGAAAGACAAGCTTTTCATTCAGGAGGATAGCATCTGGACGAAGGTATGTTTATTTTTGACGTATGTGGGGGTGTACTGGTTTCTCATGGAATATGCACACTATCTTTCAATCTTTACCGCAGAGCGAATAAGAGTGCTACGTCACTTCATGCAGGAGCACCGAATGTCTGTCTCGTAACCTTCCTATATAAACCGGACTAATGGGCTGTTAGTGGCAGCCACAACATTTTTTATTTATAAAAGCGTGAACTTAAATAGGCTAACTTGTGTCAACAATAGTGCAGGCCAATTGTAGGAGGCGGTAAAAAAAGATAGGAGATTTCACAGGTAATTTAGTAATACCTACCAGACAATAAGGC
>WEDG01006792.1:0-43527 GCA_017591395.1 Schistocephalus solidus | reverse complement strand
CTAAATTCTTAAACGCCGCCCCTGATTGACTGCTTCTTTCCTTGTTCACCATATATCCCAAAGATATTTCATTATTGTTTTAAAACTGTCAAATCGTTGTGAATCGGATGTGCCTACCATTCTACTCATTTCTGCTGTTTCATACGGTTGTTCACACAGAGCAGCAATTATCCACTTTGCATTTCCTTATACCAAGGTATGAAGTTTGTAATTATGGGCCCTCCGGACCTTATATATTAAATTTATTCATTTATTTATGAAATTTCCTGCAATTCTTCGACCTCAAACTATTGAATCTACTTTTCCTTAAGAATATAGTACTTCCATTAAAAACAGAAATTTATTAATTAATTATTTATCTATTGCCAGTTTACAGGCAAGGTCAAAAATATATGTGTACAGTAAAGGGTTAAGCTGACAGTGAAAAAAACTCCTGATCGTTGTTTCAGGTGTTTTCAGGAGAAAAAACTGCAGCTTATTGAGTAATTAAAGTTCAGGACCGGGAAGCGTTGACACAGGTGCCCGGTGAAGAACTTCTCCATTCAGTGTTATGGATCCGGTATTCTGCACAAGCAGGTATGTCGGCGATTGGCTGTTCGCTGTCGACTGAGAAATAAGCCGATTGAGGTCTACAGAACCAGCAATATTGCCCTCAGCATGAATTCTGGCACATGATTCAGAGTCCGTGAACGCCATCAGAACCGAAGAGAGCTTCCACACAGTCAGCACCCAAAAGGTTTTCGGAAGGTGTCCTGAATGTAGAAAGCTAGTGACAGCTCTTGTAAACAAGGCATAGCTTGGCTGAATTTTGATACTTCTGGGTAGCTTATTCCAGATTGCTATAGCGTTTACCGAAAAAAACTGTCTGTATCAAACTGTGCGTGCCAAAGGAAGAAATAAAAAATACATCTCTCTATGACTGAGTGCGCCGAGAGTGGTCGAGGTGCCTTAAAAGTTTTAGACAAGAAAGCACTGAAGCTATCAGCAGTCAACTTAGCGTCAGCTATAGGGTTTCCGAAGGCATCTCGAAGTACGGTGTGCTGCGTTTTTCTCTGCTCTTTTACTGTGCAAGAAAAGAGCTTTGCAACATTTAACGAAGGGTTTTCGGCAAACTTAACCTCATCAACTAGTCATGCAGGAATTCTTTGAAATTATGCACCTGAAAGTTCCTTAGGAGGAGCAGATGTGCTAACAGGATAAAACAATAAAGGCGACTGAAATGCCTCAAAAGGCAATTTCATTACCGTGAAGAGTAAAATATCGATAATTGAGATACTAAACATTCTAATTATGAAACCGGATGTCCATTCGAACATTATCAACGGAGTCATAAACGATGTTCCATATAGAAACTGTCCAAATAGGCAAATGCCCTTCGGTCATTATCGCGACATTTTGCTTCAACAAAATGGTTGACTGAGTCTTCCAATTCCCTGAAAAATGTGCATTGGTATTCATGAATAAATTAATGAAACTGCGTGGGCACTGGGTACTCTGCCACTGTGAACCAACATAACGCACAACGAGACTGAACAGGTTGTACAATCGGAGTGAAGACTTACTTTTGACGCGAGCCCAGGATGGGGTCAGATTCATCAATTTTTGGTGAAGAGGCCGGTGCCCCTTCCACTATCAAACGCTGTCCCCTATCCATGCAGCTATCGTCACTGCATATCGTATTGTCTCCCGCTCAATGTCAGCATCCACTCGTCCCGACCCTGCAGTTGCCAACAACGCAGCACTCCCCACCGGTTATCAAATGGAAATGAGAGAATTCTTCCCACTCCATATGGGACGTGTCCATAGGCGACGCTCCGTTCCTTATTTTCTGTTGTACCCTTTCAACCATTTATATCTTTCTTACTAGTAGAATCCGGTTACTACATTTATGTTGTTTCTTCTAAGGACCGCTGCTTTCGCGTGATCAGCATGGTGCTTAGCGACTCTGTTCAGTACTCGCACCAGTTAAAAACGACGACCTCAAAAGTCTTCGGCCGCTACACCAAGAATGATCTAATAAGCAGCTCTGAAACATTTAACCAATCACTGGGCCGGCATCACCGACCAATAGAGTGTATCTGCGTGACAACCCCATAGGAATCTGATGGCATATTTGATGGTGCTTGTTTTTCGGCGAGCTAATATCAGCCTAATTCCTAAAGTTATTATTCGATGGACTGGAAAATCTGTAAGGACGTCTCGTTCAGGACTATGTAAGGAACTTGTCGATGTCAAAGTTCTTAGTTTGACTATTAGCGAGCAGCTGTTGTCATAGTTATTTCTGAAAAGCCCGTCGTATATTGGGAATGTCAGAAAATTTGCCTGACCATCCACGAAACCTTGAGCGCATAGTATCTTCTTTTAGCTTCAGTAAGATCCGCTTCAATTCGAATTGTGTTTTTTGGAAAACTTATGATCCCAGGGATCATTCCTTCTGGGAAGAATGTCATTATCAGGCAACTTTACATATGCAAAATGAGAGCTTGACTAATTTCTGAGCGAAATTAAATTCAAGCATACATCATTATAACTGGTATAGAAAACTGTAGACAATTATTTTTCGTCATAAACGTGATGCTCGAATAAAAAGCACTCAATTTCTATGTGCAGTACTAAATAAGGTTTCTCAGATGCATTTCGACTAACACCGCAACACTGACGAGGAAGTGTGTTGTAAATTCTACCGTCGACATCAACTTTTTTCTCGCAACACTAGTGAGATTGTCTGTAATCCTTTTAATGATGTTCGGCGAGATTTCTCATGATAGGTCTGTGGCGTCGCCTTTTTCTGCGTAACTCTTATCAGTCGACTCCGGATTCCATTTTACCTACCACTGGTCTCTGTACCAAAACAAATGCCGTAAAACAAATATTGATCATCCGAAAGATGTTAGGCATGCCTTCAGTAAGACAGTAAGGCCCTGACTCACGAATATTTTTCGAACGATCAGTTTGACACTAAAGAAAAGATTTAAGCTATCTTTACTCAATATGTCACCTTGACCTACTCGAGGTGCACTTTCAAGATATCCGAGATGAAGGACAATATTCTAACAACTCCACACGATTAATTGTTGGGGTTTCTCATACTTCGAGGCTAGGATATATTTGGCAAGGTCGATGGTAGAAACCAGTGACGATCGCAGCAAACTTCTAGTGACGTCCGTCTAAATTTATGGACCAACTATTATTTCTACCAACCTGTTTGGCAGGTCTCAGAAGAGTATTTAGCTTTGAAAACTCCATGAGGCTCTCAATCCCTTCCCTCGGATAAGTTGTACTGCTTTCAAGTACGACATGTAGGAAATTACTGCCTGCCCTCAGGCGGGAATTCTGTTTCACTGTCTTCGCTTTTTATTTACCAGAGATTGTTCGAACAGGTTATTTATGAAGATATGGGTATCTGACTCTTAACTCCGAGTCGCGTAATGCGTATGTATGCATTACGCGGAATCTAAAGATGAGGTTGTCGAATTACAATACCTCTGGCAGTGCAAAAGACATATCTACTAGCGTTACTCCCTCAGCCGGGACTTTAAAAAGGGTTACTATAGACCATGCCGCATCAATCCATTATTTTGGCGAGTGCTGTCGGACGTCGAGAAAGTTTAAAAAAGCCATCGACCGTTTCATGTCACTCAAAGTTTCACAGAGGCCAGAAACAACTAGCTGGCACAATATAACACGATTAAAAGACCTACTGTCACTACGGGAGATGGCTGAACTCCGTTACTGGACCTATTAAAATTGTGGGTAAAATGACTATGCTGGAGAAGTTGGAAGACTACTCCGGGTGCAGATGTTCGGGCATACATCAGCGATGAGGAATGAAGCTTATGCTCCGCGGTCCGCTTGACGGGATCCGGCTTTAGCTCAAGTTTTACATGGCCAAAATTTTCGCTAGAGATGACTGCCACTTGAGTCGCAACTGCTAAACCATGGTTCTCCGGTCCCGAGTCTACCAGAAACAAACAATGCACCTATGAGACGTAAGAAATCTGGCCGCTGCTTCAGGGGCAGTGGTCGCTGGCGAAGCCCGTGTCTGTGTTAAGTTATACCGGAACTAATTTTAGGAGGTCTGCTGCCTTCATAGTGTTACCGGAACTTTTTTCTCCTAGTGCGCGTGTATTTTGCACATTAGATATTGGCAGCTATTCTTCGGTGTTACAGTCAAAGAATGCAGCCAGACTGTAAGTTCGGCGCACCTAGGAGCGTTTGCAGTAAAGGGGGACGACTTTGAAACAGTAGCACGTTGAACGAAAGATTTTGCGTTGTTTTGACGGTCACCTACAGTGACGTAGAAAATAAATCCTGGAAATATTGCGCCCTTTGTACGCCGAATATCGGTGTCTGCCGTTGCCTCTGATGATGAGTTCTAGAGCAAGTACCTAACGTCCGACGAATAAGTTTTGCCTCGGCGGTTGAGTCTGAGCTATTAATCGGAACTCGCCCCTTCGCATGTTTCAACATTACGAATAAAGGGAAAACTACGTGATTTTCGATGCTCACAAACAAGTAGACTTATGAGCTTACGTACTTCGCAGCAGTCAGAGGTAACAAAATATAAGTAAATTGTTTACTTAAATCCTCATTCACTCCTTTCAGGCACTTTGTGTGTGACGGCACGCAATGCAGTAGACGTCAAAGAGCTGTCACCAGATGTCTTATCAAACGATATTCGCCCAACTTATCTTCACTTACAGTTTTACTATCTCCGTTCCGTGCTATTTGATGGGACATATTGGACTAGATGTCGCCAAACGCCAAACCCTACATGAACTTCATAGGTAAGGAGATAAATTCTTGGTTTTTGATATATTGCAAGCATTTCTTGTTATAGCTTAAGAAGAGTGTGCGATTTTCGGAATAAAGATTCCAGCAAGATTAACTTATGTATGAGGACCTTTGACGAAACCTTCTGAACCCCTCCGGGTGCTGCGTCACAGAGATAGCAAACACCAGCCTCCTATCTAGGTTGAACGTAAATCACATCCTTCTCTTTCACTCGTTGGTTACCGCGGCCCGAATGTGGGCGAACGTTCGGAGCGATAATGTCTCTGATAAATAAACTCTAGGATGAACGAAAACATGCACTGCGTTGTCGGCAGTAGGTGTACCGATCGGTGTTTGAGTTCCACTTCCGAGTCGTGGTTATATGGCCGCTAAGATGATGGTTATACTCTCAATCCCACAGTATTGGGCACCACCACCAGGTGTTTACAGAAGCCTGACAGTGGTTCCTCTCTTCGGCTCGCGGCTCACTGTCGACGGAGAACGCGTCTGTTAACATGGATGAGGTAAGCGCTGATGACTAGGTGTATCTTTCTTTAACGCCAGCTAGTACGAGAGGTTGTGTGAATGATTCCCGTGTTTGTAGATACTTTTGATCGACAGTCCCCCAGAGTTGGTTGCGCGCATGCTCTATCCAGCCAAACGCAGTAATCACGCGATTCCTTTTATGTTATGCCTAACGAATGGACGGCTTAATAATGAAGTGTGAGTTGAAAAAACAGGCCAGTGAGCCTGCAGGTTGGAGAGTATACGTTGGTCGAATTGGCTGCCAGGGTTTCTGTTGCGGCTTATGCATAGGGGCAAATTAGATGGTATACAGAGGATGTGTTTTCGTGTTGTCTTTGCCATGTGCCGGTGAGTTGGTACGTGAGGCAAGGGAGCGTCCTGTGCAACGCATCACAGTGAATACTGCGTCAGTCAGATTTGCCATTGAGTAGGCTCACAGCGCGAACTCAGGATACAGTGCAAAGGGCATTAAATGTGGGGGATTTCGTTGATATAAACACCAGTTTGTTGGAGGCCTAAACACAGATCACGAGTGATAGTTCTGGTGGTCAAGGAAAGTGCATCCGGGAAAGGAAAAATGCATCTAGATGCCGAAAAATTTGGAGAGATAGCATTTGCGCTACTCAGTCAAGGCCCTCGGCCGAAAGAATTGAGTCCTGTTGACAGCATCCACATCGGCCTTTGACATAATGTCGACAGGCGCGTTTTTCACACTGCACACACGTTCATTTTCAGGAAACTTGAATCCCGGTCGATAGTAAGTGAAAACGGGTCTGAATCATGCCAGGTTGTTGCCGTTCATGATCACGTAGGGATAGCCACTGTCGCGGAACGACTTCTCACATCATGTCCAGCTGTCTGTCAGTTGCGCCATTCCGATTTAAGCGTTCAGGCCCTGATGTAATCGACAGAGTATGCTGACACATCTACCGCTGAAAACCAGATGACCTGTCGCTCGGGAGAACTTCACTCGTGCCCAGGTGATTGGCTTAAACTGGAGTCAGATTAAATAATGCAACCTGTCAACTGAAGACAAACAGTTATTCACACACCTCGGCACAATTCCTCTGCTGAAAATTTGGTATTCTCAGGAGATACCGCTCGTCAAATTCCTCGAGTGAAATGTGAAAAGGCCATATTTTGCAAACGAGCAATCAAGCGGATTTATCTTGGTCTCATAAATTTGATTCTTGATTTTTTTTGAATCTCATGGTGAGGCCAGCTGCCCTTGCTACGTGTAAAGTGGTTGTGGTGGTTTATTTCCTTCTGATAGGAGCCGTCTTTGGTATTGATGAACTAAAGTAGACAAACCAGTTGACCGCCCCTCGCCACGCTTACGACAGACTGACACTTTTATCGGTGCGATGCCGCCGAACGTTATTTATATTTTTGCAGCCCTAGTTTTCAGACTGAATCATTGAGAGGCTGCATTATCGTGCGAATTACAACGTTCC
Organism: Schistocephalus solidus; assembly: GCA_017591395.1. Taxonomy (NCBI): domain Eukaryota; kingdom Metazoa; phylum Platyhelminthes; class Cestoda; order Diphyllobothriidea; family Diphyllobothriidae; genus Schistocephalus; species Schistocephalus solidus. The sequence goes on along the minus strand of WEDG01006792.1, from coordinate 36,775 downwards.
AATTGGTCTCTTTTTGAAGTATGGTCGCTGAACGGTATCGCTCAAATTTTACTAACCAGACTTTGCTTAACTTGCCAGAATAACTAGAACCCCCAACAACTCGCATCATATTACCTATTATAATACAATGACAATTACTCAGCAAGAACTCGATTGTCGCTCGTTTGGTTTATGATTGCTTAAATGAAGGACCTCATGCCTCGGAGAAACTTTCCGCCGTGAAAAAGTCATTCACTTCGGTGCTTATGTATCAACTTCTCCGCCTGCTATGTTTACGGGAAGATTAATGACACACAGCACTAACCGTGCTTTAGGGCTGACAAGAATTAAATTTATGAATAAATCAACCAATAATGACAGAGCAGACGCAATGTCGTCATGATGCGTAGTGCCACTTAGTTTCAGATGTTATTTTAACGAACATTTATTATGGGATATAGAAAAATCGTCCGGCTACATGGCGTGTTTTGAAAGACAGAATTAAGTTACTGGTGCTCTGTTGACTGATCTACGGCGGTCACCGATGCCAGCTGGGTCAATTAAGAGCCCACTTTCCGAATTGTGGGCCGGGCGTATATGTTGCACCTTGGCTATTCGCACAGTTGACAGACACACCTGGCATGGCTCATTGGCAGAACACCATGTGGGAAGTTAGAAAATCGACTGCTTCTTTCAGTATGTAAGTGCACGTTTCGGACTGTGAGTTGCCTTGGACCGGACAGCCCACCACTGGGTGCCTTAATAATATGACCCTTTTGTGTCTACTTAAATGACAAACGGTAGCTACTATTTTTGTTTTTCGTGTCTGTTAACCTGTAAGAGCATGCTTATTCACCATCCTCCATAGACATGCGCCTGTTTCCGTGTTATTTTTATAAATGTTTATTTCCAATATTTAATAACATCGCTTGAAAAACTGAAATTTAAAACGCTTAGGAAAGTTCGGAATTCAATCAGAATCCCTCCCTTTTTCGAGACCTGTGCTGCGCCATTCGACCTCGATGGCTTTTAACAATCTTGCTGCCAAAAGTCCACTGAAATCTTCTTATAATGTCTTTCCCGCACGTAACCTTTAAAATGTATTTTTTCTTCAAGAGGACTACTAACGAAGGCAAAGTAAATGAGACTGCCATTTCTAGCTTATTAGCCATCTTCTACCGGCATGCCCAAGGTTTTGATACTCTTGGATTCTAGTTCGAATTCTGGCCATTGAGGGTCGGCTATTGATCGGGTTATGGGGCACTTTCGTACCTGCAGCATCACAAGTTTTTTTTAATTCAGGAGCAAGGCATAGCCGGTGAACGGCAGCTAGTGTGCTGGACACGGTCATCCCAGTCCCATTGTCTTTTTCAGTACTCCTTACAGGTCGCTTTGCGACTGCCTGTGAATGCTTTAGATTGGACTACAAGGCACCATAAGATGAACACTTTACCCAGCCTGATCGTGAACGACCGTCCCATGGTCAATTTATTCTGCTTTAAAAATTGCGAAACATCATATTCTGCGTGTGAGGACGGTATTCCCACCAAAATCTGCAAGGCCTTGTCGACACTCTGGCTCCATGAGGTGATTCAGCAAGCGAGGAGAGACGAAGTAGTTTCCAATTACTGTGGCTCAAGCATCCTTGTGTCTGTCTTCAAGAAGGGAGACAAGAAAGTGTGAGAACTACCGCGGCATAAGCCTCATCGACGTTGCTGCGAAGGTCTTCATTATTGTCCTTCTCAGACGGTTTCAGTCTGTACGGTGACTCTAGGAAGAGGCACAAACAATCCGGATTCCAAGCTCGGCGTGGACCAGATATTCACACTAGGGCGCACTCTGGAATTCTGCCATGGCTACCAGCGACTGACGGCCGTCATTTTTGTTTACTTCGCCGCTGCGTTCGGTTCCATCGATCGTGAGTCCCTGTGGCGAATAATGGAACTAGATGGCGTGCCAGCCAAAACCATTGCCATGATGAAGACCTACTATCTTTCCATAACTGGGCGAGTCCTCGTCCATAGCAACCTTTCCTAACTCTTCGATATCCGATCTGGTGTTCGACAAGGTTGCAATCCTATCGCCCATTTTATTCAACTACGCCATTGACTGGATTCTCGGAAGGGCACTATACGGTTCTGACAGTGTGGAATTTGCACCCGGACGCCGGCTGACTGCCCTAGACCTCGCTGACTATATCGCCTTTCTAGCTTCAAGCTTTGGTGATCTATAATTTGTGGTGTCGCGGGTTAATGAGATCGCTACTTCGGTCGGCTTATCGATAAACGCTGGCAAGACAAAATTGTTTTCGAGCTGCATCCCTGACCAGAAGAAATCACCCCTTGGGATTAATGGCTGTCAACTTGAAGTAGACAGTTTCAAATACCTCGGGGCGAGGATGCTGTCCAATGGAAAGAGTAAGGACGACACTGTCTCCCGAATCGAATCTTGATCCTTAGAAAGTGCCTGTGTACCCGATGCGACATATTCATCGCCACGAAGATCCGCGTGTACCGTGCATCCGTCCGATAGGTCCTCTACGATTGTGAATACAGGGATTTATGCGTGGAAAATCAGCGAAGCATGAAGGCATTTGTTCACCGTTGCCTGAAGAACACCTTTTGAGTGGAGAACACCAACTAAGTCTCAAACGAGGCGGTCCGCACTTGCTGCGATAATATAGTGAGGATATCTCAAGCCATCCAATAATGATGACTGAGGCGGTTCGGGCACGTCCTCCATCGCCCGCCTCACGAGATCAGTTCTACTGCTCTCGATCCGCCACCACGGTTCGGCAAGACATGGAGGCAAGGCTCGGACCTTCGGTATTCCGCGTCTGTTGCTGGAGAAGAGAATGGATTGAGCTGTCCAGATCCGCTGCCGCGAATCGTCGCGCGTGGAGGTACAATATATGACATCATTGGGGCCGGCTAGATCAGACATGATCGCAGCCTTAACAAGTACAAATAAGTAAATCTGAAGGGTTTGTCTTGCAAACCTATCGGAAACGTAACAGAAGGTTCGTTTTGCAGATAATAAATAACACAGTTCTGAATATTCACTCGGCCGAAGGACTTCTTCTGATAACTGGAGTATTTAAAACAATTGACGTGGATTCTACAGATTGGCGATTCTGAAAATTTCGAGGGACTCCAGTTTTCCGCTTTCCTGTAAACAGACAGGTTTATGGATACCTCCGAAAGAACTTACTGAAGTACGTGATTGCAGTCCTACTTATCGAATAATTGTTTAACGTCAGAGTGGCGCACTGTAATGCTTCACTAGACTTATCAGAGACTTCCCTCAAGTTTTCAAAGTCATAGAAGTCTTTTTTCATATTATTACAAAGATGATTGTAACTTCAAACTCTGTCAAATTATTTCGACGATGCGCAAGCCATCTCTGACGTCACACGCATCGAAGCATCAAGCCCACATCTTTTCAGTCACGTCTTAGTTGGATGTTTTCCATCTTATCACCGTAGCGCAGGATATGAACGCTCCAGCTTAGAAAGTAATGTAAACTTCGTACATAAAAGTTCAGTTCTATCGCCACGGTTGTGTAAAGTTGCCCTTAAAAAAACTTATTTGAATAGTCAGTCTTCCAGGTAGTTTTAACGTTAATATTTGGAGATGTCAGATATACCTTTCTTTCTGATTTTCCATTTTCACTGTCCAGTTAGTTGGTGCAAATCAGGATTCGGTGAAAAAATGAGAAAATATACGTCCATTTTTTATTTCGACATCGCTTGAAGACTTTGTTGTACATCTGCGACCTTGATTGTCACGCCATTATGTCCAATCGCATTTTAACATCGATCTGGTTTCAGCCAATCAGCGTTTCGAAAGATTTCCATTCGCGCCAACTGAGTTTCAAAGAGAATTTCGTGTGAAGTCGGTGTACGCTACGCGCTTTGCTGTTCTCACTACCGTGAAAGCTGCTTACACCATGCGCTGTTTCCTAGTGCATGGCGGAAAAAAAATATGAACGAATCTCGATTCCTCTGGATTACTAATTTTTCCCACAAATGTAAGGAAGATGACATTGTGAGAGTGTTTGAACGGTAAGTTTGCTTTCGCTGACATTGCGCCAATAATGCGTGTTTCTTCTTGAATTGCTTATTGACCCCGTATTTCTCACAACTTCAGTCATGGAGATATCAATAAAGTCAATATAATCAGTCACGAAAACGCCCTTAGTGCCATTGTTGGATTTACTGAACGCTCTTCGGCTGCACGCGCCATTCGATCTCAAAATATATTGAAAGGAGATATACTTAAACTGGATTATTGTGATGCATATGGAGAACCTTGGATTTCACGACCTGCAGATTCTGTTTCGAGTGGTGAAGAATATTTGAAAACGAAATCTGATCTGTAAGTCGCGTACCGACCGTTTTCGAAGAGTCCACTTTTCAAATACATTTTGTAGTTTTATGCTTCTTCCTGTATTTTCTGTCTGAAGCTCGTCTTTTGTGTTTGTTGTTCCATCCTACGCATCTTATTCTATACACATTCTGTAGCTGTGCTTGTTGTACTATTTTTTTAGCTAGTTCTCTTGTCAGTCATATTAATTTCTCTCATTGGCTCTTACTATAAATTTTGTCTCCACTAGACCATACTCTAGTTGTGCAGAGGTCTTTCATGTGGCATGCGCAAATAAATGAACACTTGAATAACTTGATCCTTAGTTGTCTTATGCGAATATTAGATGCCTCACGAAAGTATTTCACACTTAACCCGTTTTTTCAACTACCGCCCCTGATTATATTTTAGCATTCAGTTTGCACATTTCATGTGACTTACCGTACTGGCAGCACTGGTACTAGTTGAATGCCCAGACACTTGTTCGATGTCCTTCTGCCATTGCATGATACGGCCGCGAGGAGTTCAGTTTCATTATATGCTTTCTAAAGAAACTAAAAAGTTGTGAGCATTCCGTTTATTTCAAAGATTGATCTCTCCGGGCGAGGGTACAGCACAGGTTCGCGCTCTAGTTCCAACATAAACGTTTGTGTACTGGTAAGCTTTTGCTGCGCTATCGCTACTTGTATTCTTAAATAAAATTACCTACTGAAAGTGTAACTTGTGCTTTGGGTGTATGGGCATCCAACTGCTATTTCCGAATCAGACAGCTAGGCTGATGACTCCCGCAGCCTAACCCCTCTATATAATCCGCTCAGGTTATTTTAGCATTTGCTTCCTAAACAAACGTCAGGTGGTCTGGAGTAAGTCTAAAGTAAGTCTTAGTTTTAAGTCCTTTCGCGCAGCTTTCCACGTACTTAAAAATGCCGTCACCAGACCTTTCCATCTATTATTACGTGTGGAAAAAGCATTTGCCTCGATCCCGCCGTCATCGATATACTTTCTTTAAAGTCATGGCGCCATTCAACCGCTGTTTTCTTGAGACCTGCGGTCGTTAGAGCCATCCTTTATGGTAGTAAATGTCCGTAAGCTATTTGTTTTTAACCCTAAGGTTTGGTTTTACTGTTTGGTAACTATTCTGATTTCTTCAGGTTATTTTTTCTTACTGTAACCATACTTAACCTCGGTTTTCCCCAGTGTCGATGAACCCCCCTTTTTCTACATTTGCAGGCATTTCTGGCAGTTTTACCCCCTGTACAGCCATAGACGATAGTATTGACTGTTACTTTCATCGTCAGAATTTGGGAAATGAAAGACTCGTATTTATCGACAAAACATTCACATTATTCTACTCATCTCGCGTAGTTATCGACATTTTTACGTTTTAACCTTAAGCACTGTTAGAACTGAGTGTTGCCTCCCTACGAATTTCCAAAGCCGCTAGGTATTCAGCGCTACATGGGTACCAATGGCCTTGTTTCCTTTAGCTGTTCCCACTCAGCCGATTGCGACCTCGGTGCTTTTCTGATCAAGTGTCACCCTCCCAAGTATAGATTAATTTCACTATTTCTAGACCAGACGGAATGCTCGTGGATCGCCCAAGCTCAGATCCACCTCCCATCCAACGAACCCTCACTTCCTCGGTCAACGTTGGTCAGCTGCGCTCTTTGAATACACCAAACTCCGAGCTGAAACCGCGACGCCAACTCTCTGCCTCTTTTTGTGGTCTCCAAATCCTCTTCTTCCCACCCTCCAAGCACCCTGAATTGCAAATTAAACAGTACCTATGTCATGAATTCCGCAAATTCGGAAAAATCCTTTCCATCACACTTCTCCCGCCCGATGCCGATCATCCAGAGCAGCCTGCGGCATCCCGTTTGGCTCTGATCGTTTTTCGTCGTCCCGACGACTGTGAACGTGCCTATTTGGCCTACAAGAGTAATGGAAAGTCGTTATACGGAGCTAAAGTTGCAGTTGAGCTGTGCTGTGGTACCGGTAAGCTGTGTGTCTATTTTCATTTCAACTCGTCTTCCCGTCTACGGTGTTGATTGTGAGCTCTTAGTATATGACGCTTTCACCAAAGCTGCTTCAAGTAGAACTTCATGCATAATTCCATGACCCCCTGGCTTGTTTCTATGCTGTCACAGTTTCGTTGTTTTCAAACCATCTCGACTTTCGCAATCGGACTTCTTATTTACAAGCGCAATGTTAATGTTATGGAACAGTAATTTAGCCCTCAAGTCACCACTCAGTGTAGTTTTTTATGAGATAAACCCAGTCGTTTTACAATGTGTAGTATACATATTAATTTTCGTTCGTTTTTATGTATTCGTGTGTCCTCTCTTTGCTATAGCGCCCAAAACAAAATATTGTGCCCGGATTTATCAATAACCATAGAAGTATACATATTTCGACACAGCTTGAGCTTTTTGGTCACAGACCTCTGACGGAAGCGTTCTCTGTTCCCTAACCCCCTCGAAGGTTTTGGAGTTTGACAAGCCAAGCCACCTTCTCACCAACAGTAGGATTTTTTAGTCCAACCATTCTCCACCAACGAAGATTGTCATCCCCACCCGTCCAGTAAATGATTTGTGCCGAATTCAGTTCAAACAGCGGGTTTCATGTGATCTTTTGCTCTCGTGATTTCATTGGCTCTTTATCCTTTGTTTGCTTAAAGCAGTTCTAACAGCTGCCAGTAGACCCGTTGATCATTCTCACCGTCAGACCTATCCGTAATCATGTGCAAGAGCCAGCAACTAGTTTCCGGTTATTCCTTTCCACCTTATCGATACTCGCACAAAAAACGTACTTTTTACCATAAGACTCGTTTTTGAACATGTTTAGTGGTCGAAAATTCACAAAACTCTACTCTATTCCCCGTCTGCCTGTTCAGGTCACTATCAGTTTCTTTTAAGTTCTCCACACTCGTAGCATTGATTTGCGTGTGTATTAACCTTCTGTTCGTCTCTCGCGCTTGACCCGTAAATTCTTCGCCTGCTCAGCCCTGGCTGGTAGTTAAAAGCGACTTATTCGGCCACCGAAAATGGTTTTGATCACAATTAGATCGGAGGGTTTAGGTGTCCATTCTGCGGCGTGCGTCCTTAAGCCTACTTCGACCCACGTTAGTCCATCTCCAGTGGCTGTTGTCAGTGCGCTCCGTTCAAATTTCCAGACGTCTGTTGTACAGGTTTTTGTCTCCAGTTTTTATAGGAAGCCAATCGTCTACGGGTAGTGGATAGTAGAACGGCCTCCAGCGAGGGTTAGTTGTGAGATAATCAGGCTCTCGAGTTTCACCAACAAGGAGTCGCTGACCAACAGTGACAATGCTGCCATAGTTCAGAGCGCTGAGGTCTGGCACACCAGCTGCCTTATGTAGTACCTTCAAGCCCGATGACGGCACTGTGGCATGACGAGTAGCGGAGATGACCTCGAACAAGCAATTCGAGCTGCTTTTTGGGCCAACCTGTACCCAAGACCCCAAGAAACCTCATGAAAAATGTCTGATTAAAGTATTACGATTAGTAAAACGGCATCCGCGCGAACCAACGCGCTCCGCATCCCTGATTAAGTTGTGTGAACGAATCGTATGCGGGGCGGACTAATACATCGAGAACGAACTTTTGGTATCGTTTCCTTGAATTGGCGAACGTCCCTGAACCCTAGTACCCGGAATCTGGTCGCTTGCAGTCATAATCAATACAATATGGTTGTCTGCTGCCTACCTGAGGTCCGAATTCCTGACTCGGGCCCTCGGTAAGTAAACATTTCGGGAGTAAACTCCCACTTCACTCTGTACCATAGCGACCCATGCAACTCTTCTGGGTAGACACGGTGTGGCGTTTGCCATCTCGCAACAAGCGAACTCTGCACTACTTGCACGGGAACCAGTCAATAATCGAATGGTCTAGGTGCGACTGAAGGGTCACTTTACGAACATTTATATCGTATCCGTGTGCGCACCAACATCAGCTGCCGACCAGCGCGATAAGGAAGATTTACGCTTGCAGCTGCAGGGATTGATTGAAATACCCCCTTCCCGCCGTTATCTGCTGATTGTTGCCGGGCGCTGGAATGGTCTTACTGGACTCGGTGAGAGAATGCTAAATTTTTATAATCAGAGCTGAATATTTTTCACCAGCATGGGCTTCAAACATCGGCATAAACATTTGACCTCGTATTCCAATAACGGTCATACAGTCAGTTAGATAAACTACATTCTAGTTGGTTCAAGGTTCATCAGCTAGGTTTATGCTAGCAGATCGGTACTTAGTGCCAAAATTTGTAACGCTCGTGGTTCAAGCGCAAGTGCATTTGTCTTGACGGTTTTGATTTAGCTACTGGTTGTCTGGGTTTTCCTTTCTTTAAACCGCCTGCCCATTCCTCTTTATGTTTGTAACCCCAGTCAGTTTATGGGGTAGTGCTGAAGCGTCTTGGCTCTTTAAAGCTAATGAACGTCGGCAGCTATAAGTACCACTGATTTTGCAGTCTGGTTTCTCGGGAGTGAAAAACAACTACACGCTGTGACACTCGTTAACTTAGGCTGGGCCTGAAATTAGCCTCTGCTTTCAATCGCGTCAGTGAAACCGAATGGGAACAATGATGATGCTGTGAAAATCCATTCGCTACCACCTGATTCACACCCAAGTCGTCTTCCACGGCAAGATTTTTCCGCGATTTGTACGATGAATTAATTCAGTTCTTTACCTGTTTGGGTACACCGGGCTTGCTGAGAAGGAAACTGTTCCTCTGATAAAGTAAAAGTCAAGTTACATGACTCCATTTTCATCATCCACTTACTCTGGCGGAGGAGTTTATACATGTTTCGAGTGTTGCCAACGTCTTTTGCGTTCGTCCATCGGGTTCCGGGATCTGCTTCCCCCGTTCTACCTGGAGGTGGTAGTAAAAAGACTAAAGTAAATGCAGGAGAAACCAGGATGATGACCTTTCTGGCATATTAGCCACCGTCAGCCAGCTTTACTCAAACCCAGGTTTGCTGGACCTGAGCCCTTGAACCCACGTTCTTTTTTCATCAAGGATTATTACGTCCAAAGCTCCACCATCAAGCCACGGACCCGCTGTCCTGTCTTTTGCTATCACTTTACTCATTTGATCGAGAGGCAGTCACCATTGGGGCCACACCATCGTTGTACTATCAGATCAGTAGACATTTGCAACGATGTCAGGAGCAAACCACCAGTTTGTGTCGGTAAAGCCTAATAATTTGTCACTGCTATTTCGTCGAAGATCTATTCTAAAACGGTTGTTCGAGGAGTCGTCTAGCCTAGTCCAGTTATCGCAGTTAAAATTATCGTGGTGAGGAAGTTTGGCAACCAGTTTTTGCAGCAGCAGCCAGTCGAAAGTACCTTCTCCTCTGGCATGCAGAATGGTTACATTTTAGAAACTGCTATCTGATAAACTAGACCAGAATAGGTTGGTCGATCCGTCTCAAACACCTTACGCTCAGGTCTAGACAAAGTGCTGAATACTTGTCGGCCACTACGCTCGATTTTATTTGCTGTTTTCCGGACCCCATCTTGCAACATGTACTCGATGTAAACTGCGGATGGCGTAGTGACGTTTCTGTCTCGACACTTTCGAACTTCAGTTCAAGCCCTGGTCACGCTCATCACGTAGCGGGGTGTACTGTGAGTAAGCCGTTGCGTGTGAGGACAGCCACCTTCAGGATTGTTACTTAAACGCTTAACCCGGTGCAACGGTGCCACATGTACTAGCAACGCTCTTCGGGATTGTCTGCCCTGCAGAAAGCACCCTTCCGTTGCTGCAGGGCAAAACACTTTCGTTGAAGTCTATCGTCAGTGTATAGTTTTCACTGCCTGGTGGTCGATCGTATTGTCTAGATCCGCTCACTCGTGTGTTATATGTTTCTGCGAGAACATCTTGCTCAAATAGACTCCTTTGGAAAATTGTTTAGCTCTGTCCGTTATCATTTACGTTACGCAGTTCTGGTACTACTCGTGAAATCTCCGTAAGTAGGGCCTTATAACCTTTATTTGTTTCGATTTCCTTGGCAACTTTCCTCGTGTCATGTTGTTCTGGTTCAATTCCTTCGGACGCCTCTCTTTCAGATAACATGCGTCAGGCCGGTCTACCAAACCCTCGCAACAGGGCTACGACAGCAACCGTGAATTCGACCTCGAGAGCACCTTGTCCGCCTGCTCCACCCATGCGGACGCAAATGGGGGGCGGGAGACCGCAGTCTCATCCGGCGGCGCACCAGTTGCCACATTCCGTGTCGCCCCTACTGGCCAGTACGGTCAAGCCAACACAGGTCTCGACCGTGACGTCGGCGGCTGGAAAGCCTCCCACACGTACCCTTTTCATTTCCGGTTTGACGGTTGGGCCTACTGGCCCTGTCACTGCTGATCAGCTGATCACGGCCTTCAAGAAGTTTGGCGATATAATCGTAAGCCTGATATTACCTAAAGTAAAAGCACCCTTTTTTCCTTTGCATTTTTTAGGTGACAAAATCATTATTTCGGCTTGTGCAAGAGAAGTTTAACCCACAACTTGTCTCTAGATGTTGTAGAAAAACTAGGTTTTGTGGCAGCAGGTCGTTTCTGTGAATGACTGCTGAAATTTCTTCCCTTTCAGTTCTTCATTCTAAGCAACCCCTTTCGAAAACCGACATTTTTGTGAACTAAAATTGGAAGACCTTGCCTCCCGACGAAGCGTTTGACATATTGCTTGGCAAGGTTGTCTTGAGAACGTTCACGTTTAATGACTAAATGGCAAAAACGAGAGATCACGATAGTTTTTGCCGTCGTCATTCGTTTCTACCTTGATGACAGGCCAGGAATATCTGAGGATTGATCCCGGTATCAGTTGTACGTTTGGGCCAGAGGTTTGTCAGTTGAACTATTCAAAGTCGAGTAGGGCCGATCGCAGAACTGGATGCAGTCGCGCTCCGTTTGGCCCTGTAACTTCGGATCTAGTGCTCGTGCAGGCATTCCAGTGGCGAGGAGTACTCAATTGCCGATAGATTTACCAACGATTATTCGAGTGGCTGTTTCGAGTTTATTTGCCATCGACGGCGAGCCGCACCCCAACCCGATGAATTTAAATAAGTAAATACCGCTCCCACTTGACGTTTGTTCACCTGTTTCGCAAATAGTCACTTGAACTGTCGATTAGACAGCGGTTGGACTGCGTGCAACGCATACCAGGGAATAGTCCCTCGTACAGGACTTTTATGCTCTTAAAACTTCGGAACCAAAAGAGTACCTATTAAACACGGGGAGTTTAAGTAAGCTGTTGGACTGTGGCAGTCTTGTTTTGCTGCCTGGGAGGTTTTCTAGAGCTCACAGTTGGCTGTTGGTTAAGAGTGTCGTCGTGTAGTGTCCATATGCAGTTATTGCTTTGCTTTGCTTTCATTGTCTTCAGAAATTATTAATGCACTTGACTATTGTACCCAATCTTCGGTTTTCCACTCGTACAGTTTTATCAGCCGTAGAAGACCGCGGTTTATAAATATTGTACGATTAGCCCTACCAACAGTACCACCTCCATTTAACACAATTTGTTCTTCGCATTGTAGGACGTCCACATGCAGCCGGCCACAAACGCGGCACTGATCCAGTTCGCCGAGCTCAGAGGAGCCTCGAGAGCCATGACCGCGCACTCCAGGGATCCCCTGCGTCTGGGCGGTCGTCCACTCAAGTTGGCTTATACGCCCAGCCCGCCTAACTCCTCCCTCTGGTTGGCTGATCTTCCATCCTCTCTCACAGCTCTCACCGACTCCGAGCTCTTGGCCAAGTTCTCTCAGATTGTGCCTGTCGAAAAGGTCAGTAGCGAATGTGTATTATCAACCACAGGCTTCCGCGTGTGATATGCTGAAAAAGGGGCAATTTTACAGATCAAATGAGAATTATTTTCAGCCTTTTGCTTCGAAATGCTGTTCGTCCCTACCACGTGACGGCGCTTCTGTAGATGCAGTCTGCACCACCGATCTAGCATCTGTCGTAGCAGGGCTAAGTGACGACCACTTTTGCCACATAACATCATGCTAGCAGTCTTTTTGTCTGATAATATGCGCATAGTTCGTTCACGTCTTTTTGTCTCATCTTTGCTAACACGAAAAATGCGAGTAGCAGTTAGATTGATTTTACTGTGAGAAGAAGTAGGTGCGATCGCTGGGACAAGAGCTTTATTCGCCCGTAGCTGATGAAATCCTTGACTCTTAACCCACCATACCGGAGGGGTGGATGGGATCGTTCATCTTCGAAAACAGACACCAAAGGAACCATCGACCGACCAAGCTGCCCATCGTGTTTGGGTTCAACTGGTTTTATCGGTGCCCGACGGTTCGCGTGCTCTGGTTGAACTGCATGCAAATTTGTCTCTGGAACTCTACAACTTTTTGAAATGTAGTAGGATCCTGCTACGCCTAAGACCTAGCGGCCTCAACAGTTGTCTTCGTGTTTGGAGTAACGTAGCACCATCTATAGCATTCACTCAAAATTCTGCAACGTTCCAATGCGCCCCTGTAAAGCTTTTTGCCTGTAAATTTTGTCCGGGATACAATACGGAATGGCATTTTCACATTTTTTCTCACATCTGTTGAGATTTTTCCCCCAAGTGTCATATATATGTCTATTTTCGTACTTACATTGCTAACCTAGGTACTCCTAAATTCTCTGTACTGTTACTGGTTTGTGCCGTAGTGCGCGCTTCTAGCTTTATGACTTATTTTAAAAATAAATTTTTGAACCTTTGATTTTGTGCCTTTGGGTCTAAATTTTTATGTTTCCTTCTACCCACGAAGCCCGCGCCTATTAATTTAGAGTCCGCTTTTGCAACCACAATCGGCTACTTTGTTGTACCAATTTCCACCTGCCGTATTTTTGAGTCCCTTTCTTCATGTTCTGATCTTCCTTATAATCAGATGATCCTGGTCAATCGAACCGATCAATCCCAGTCGACAGGCCATGCTCCACCGACCAATGTACACACCGCTGCCTACGTGAGTCTATCCAGCCCCGAGGCCGCCACGACTCTCCTCACTTGCCTCCGCTCTCCACAGTCACCGCTGTTGCTGCCGCCAACTGGTGGCTCTAAAGAAGATCAGCAGCAGCAGCAGCAACAACAACATGCGGCAAGACGTTTGGTGCCTGTTGACTTTGTCAGCAGTCGCCAGTCCTCCTTCATCGAAAACCTCCTATTGACAGCTTCCAGGTGGATATCTTTGTCCTTCTATTCCTAAACTCCTTCCTCTTTGCGCCGACGGGCGTAAATCCAGCTGCGTCTCAGAGAGCTGGGATGGTTTTGCTTATTGCCAAAATTAGCATGAACCCCCTGACCTTTCTGCCTTAACTGTGTTCTCTGCCGTACTTGCCGAATGTTTTTCCGCTACAACCTCTGTGGTTCTCCGACTACGTAGCTTGTCCCGACCTCGATTTCCAAAAAGAGAAAGTGTTGCAATAGCGTCTTATCCAACTACCGGTCTTCAGGGTATTTAGCTGGCCTTTGTCATGTGGAGTTGCTGTAACATTTGTGACTTTCACTTCGTCCCCATTGGTAGTAGTATGCCTGATTTGCTGGACTCTAGTATGTTTCGGACTCTCCAGAAATGCCCTGCATCAACTAAAGAGCAGCGCAATTCGGAATCCTGTCAACGAAGTCGTTCTTATTTGCTCTGATTCTCGCTGTATGCTGAGCATAAACTAATATATTTGTTCATAACCACCATGCAGTCATTAAGAGGTAACTTTTTGTTCAATCCATGTTGACCTTTTTCAAGTCAGCTATCAACTAAACAGGTAAAATGTCAAATTAAAATCAGCGACACGACAGCTGCACCGTCGCCAGCGACGACTTCCACCATGTGTCTGATGGAGGGGACACAGCGCTAGTGGTATTTGGACAGGCTTTCACAGAAACTACCGCACTTTTGTCACCTTCACCCACGTTACTTTGGCAGCAAAGTAACTGGAGGTGGACTCGGGCACAGAGGCTGCCAAAACTATGTAGCCCGTCTGCGCTTGCCACACGCGACCAAATCAGCACCACATTAAACTCTCTATTATAAGGGCAACTGAGATTTCAAATGCTTAAGGGTGTCATAAAGCTCACCTTAAAAATGAACCACTGCATCCTCCTGGGAAAGTCCGATTTACTCCCTTGTTTGACAGTTTTCCAACTCCTGATTCTTAGTGCGTCAGATTTATTATAACCAGGCATGTGCTCAGATGTCGAGGAGAGGGATTTCCCCGGTGTCAACTTCACCATCTCTTCCTTCTCCAATGTATCAGCCGACTGTCCAATCCTGTCGGACGCAGTGGTGGACGTTACATAAAGATCTGTGTCTGAACTATGTCATGCTCACATGTTCAGCGGCATTTAGCAGCCCGATAAACGGGGTCGCGAGTCAGTCTGACCCTTATTTTGGTCAAGCGAATTGACAGCCCAGTCCATTTTTGGAATCAATCGTTCGTGCATCCGAATACACTAATTCCGAGCGCAGGAAGGATTACTAACGTATCACGTAGAGGTCAACCCATGCTGAATATGGAAGTTGGAAATTTCCGAAACCTTGGAAAGGACGAATGCACTTGCGAAATCCACTCTGGCGATATCCAGTTATTCCTAACGAGTGCTGTCGGCGTCTACTGTTATACTATATCGGAGTGCAATATGGTTTTCGAAGACTACACCAATCGCACCCCACGCGCTAGTTGTCAAGTTGACAAGATTTTGTTATTCCTTGTCATGAGTTATTAAATGGTTCTGCATCATCTATGGCGTTGTCAAACCTACTGGTTAGGGGTATTATACCTTTGTTCTCGTTCACTTTAAATCAGTATTTTGGTCTCGGCAGACGGGGGACGTGCCTACGCGCCATGTCACCGTAACCTAGTGTGGCCCTCTCAGGGTATTCAAATTTTTGATGCCTGACTGGTGGCTTTCTTAACGCACTATCCCTAAATTTGCAGACGACTAGTGGTAGACGTTGCTGTTTAATTTTTTTGTTTAGCATGTGCACAATATGTCTGCTTATCTCCCTTGCAGGGCATCCGATTACGGATCCACCTCCTGTC
Organism: Schistocephalus solidus; assembly: GCA_017591395.1. Classification (NCBI taxonomy): domain Eukaryota; kingdom Metazoa; phylum Platyhelminthes; class Cestoda; order Diphyllobothriidea; family Diphyllobothriidae; genus Schistocephalus; species Schistocephalus solidus. The sequence continues at coordinate 21,378 of WEDG01006792.1, read as the reverse complement.
GACTACGCGTCATCACCAATGGCCGAGCCTCGACCAGCTCCGTAAGCCACAGCAGCACCAACCTCCGGGTTTTTCAAGTCTGCCGCTAAGGACAACATCCAATACAAGTACAAAACCAACGGTGACAGAGGCTGGGAAACCTGCTGCGCTAACGTCGACAGCAATATCTAATTTTAGCTTCCCCTCGCGCGTCTTCAATGCACCCTCGTACGGACACTCTTCCGTTCGTGGCACCATCTCTCATCCATGCTCGAAGCCGGACGGACCTTCAAGTACTGACGGCAAATCACTACCATCAGTTGCGACAGCTCGACAATCATCCTCCTTCATGTCGCCTCAATCTGACACAACGCAGAGTCGCAAAACTGCTACTAACGCTGCATATAGTTGTTGCAGTGATGGTGAATCCAACGGTTGTTGTGGCGGTTCGTCGAGTTCCCTCAACTCCTCGGCCGCTTGCTCGCCCTCCTCGTCTTCGAAGGTGCCATTTCGACACGTTTCGACAGATCTCTGTGGTAGAGTTGATCCGGGTCACTCGCTTGCACCGCCTGATTCATCGGGGCTCCATTCTACCGCCGACAGGAAGGCCTCCCGTGGACTGCTGGATCGTGCTGTTAGCACCCTGGGTAGTTTGTTCCGTAATCCCCAGTCTGTGACTGTGTCCTCCCAAAAATTTGGGTCCAAAGCTCAAGTTAAGGGATCTCCCCCGGCTGAAGATGACCATAAACAAAATAGCGTCCGAGCTGGTGGTAAATCCATCGGCTCCGCCTCATTCAAATCATCCTCTAGACAACGTGAGCCTGTCGTTGCGTTGCCCCGCTCGGCCGGATTCGAGAGGGACGCTCATTTCCTAGAGGGTTTTTCTGATCTGCATAGGAAACGACTTCGGCTCTTATCCTCACCGGAATACGATTCTGCTGATGCTGGTCGCACGACAGAGAGAACTAAACAGAACTCTACTGCTCTTTCGTCCGCAAGTAGTCGTCGTAGTACGGCTGTCAAGTCCGATTCTCATCATAACGTCAAAGTTCCTCCACCATCCTCCCAATATCGTTTATCCATGGACTCAGTGGACTCTGCGGGCCGACCCGAATTCTGCTCTGCCAGTCCTCCCGACTGTGTTTTCAAAAGAGGTAGTGGTTCCTCGTACGTCAGTACCTCCAGTCCGACGGAGAATTCATTCAGTATGCTGCGAAATCATGAACGTCTTTCTAAGTATTCACTTGATTCCAACCATAGTCGCCGGTACCAGGCCCGTGGGGGCTCTGATGAGGGAGCCCCCCTACCGGAGCATGCCTCAGAAACCGATTTCGTATGCGAATCTATGTATGACAAAATTAAGCGTCGTACAAATAAGGAGGCCGAGGAACGTGTACCAGAACCACTCTCAGCCTCGAGGGATTTTCACGAACGAAAGCGACACCACGAAAGCAGGCGAGGGCAACAGCCATGCTTAATGGACAACCCTGATTCTCATAGTTACTCGAAGCCCTGCAAGTTGCTAGGATACAACAGCGGCTGTGAACAGTCTCGATTCTCCTCTGATCGTCGTCGTGTACCGAATTCCTTTCTTGACGGTGGGGACCACATGCCCCACGATTCACGACCGAATGTACTCTCCTCCTGTGAGTCTTCCAACAAGCTTTATCAAAGGAGACATACCTCGAAACGTTCCACCTCGCCCGACAGCATTTGTCAGAAACCGAGACCTGGCCGCGATGCTTCTGCCTCCCATCCTAGCGGTACGATAACACGACTAAGTCTGGGTATGAGTGTTCCAATGACCGCCAACTTTCATGCCATTGCCTCATCCCGCAGCAACCGTAAGCATAAGTCCTCGACCTCCCACGAGTCCGGTGGTGACAGTGATTTGAAGAGTAGTCTGTGCAGTACTTACCAGTCAGATAGTCAGAACGAAGGGGATAGCGATGCGTTTCCCTCCACGGTTGGTCCCCGGATGATTAAAACCAAGCAGTTCTCTCCGCCGTTATTTCGCGGTGACAGGATGGAATCAAAACAACGCCCTTGGCACCGTTTCGGAACTTCCAGTCGCCACACTGTCTCTGGTCGACGGAACTCTGCCATCTCCGCCTCTAAAAGCTTTCTGCATTCTGAATCGGACAGTGACTGTACCACTTCCGACGTCCATTCGCCCCTTCGTACTGCTGCTCACAGGCGCCTAGCACAGATCAGTAGTCATCGCAAACGCTTTTCGCGACATGGGACATCTGCTGCTGTCGCCGATTTCTCTTCCTCTCGTCTGCGTGGCAAGTCCCCGACCTCGCCACCATCCAAACGCCAAAAGCGTAGCAAACCGCCTGAAAAACGGCCCAGGCTGATGTCCTACGAGGACTCACCGGTAACCCAGTCGACTGGTTCACTTCTGCGTTCACAGACTAACTGGAGCTCCAGCGGACTCTCTTCAGATGACGACCTCGGCTCCAGGACACGTAGACCTATCTCCCACTATTCACTCAGTTCGGTGTCTTCTACAGTGAACTCTGGTGGGACCGCCCTGAGCAAGAACACTCACAGGTCCTCCTTCGCGTACGCAGACAAGAGGAAAAGTAGAAAGAAGTGCCCGCACACCCTCAGTGGAAGTAGCAGTAGTGGCAGCAGTGCTGCCACCAGCAGCAGCGAAAATGGTCTTCGTTCAGGCTCTAGTAGCATACTGTCGTCTGGATACCGGCACCCATTCTCTCCCACTTTACGGTCTTTGACGACCTTAAAGCCGAGTGGACTGTCTGAGGATGACGCCAGCCTCGACGAATTTGATCGTTTTTCACGCAACTCTCAGTCCACTCCTTCTACGGAGGCCATGGAGAGCTTTGAGGGTGATGCTGATGGCTCCGAACCCAAACTGGGGGATTGGCCATCCTGTGTTTCTAGTAGTCCCGCTCTCGGCTACGGTATTTTGTCGGGGGAGGAACAGCACAACGCGCTAAGAACCACTGCTGCTGCAATTTCGCAGTCGCTGAGTCCGCACGGCTCTCCGGTGGACGCTTCCGCCTCTGGGCCCAAAGCTGAGTCCTTCTCGCGAAAGTTTGAAGAAGTCACTCTCTTGAATCTCTCACAAATAAAAGACGAGTCGATGAATCTGTCAGGCGATGCGATCGGCGAAATCCTCCAGTTCTCACCACTCTACAATGTCGAAAGGAAGCCGTCATTCACAGTAAGCGGGAGTGGTGACAGCAATGCTGCTGTTTGCATTGCCTTGTCACCTGAACCACTGGTCTCTACCGCTACTGAACCACCTATTGCCTCCTCACCTATTCCCGCGATCCCAACTGATGATGCTGTCGTTTCTGCCTTCCAGTCAAAGGTAGAGAGTCCTGACAGTAAGGATACTTCCAAAGTTTCCTCTCAGGAATTATTAAAGGCAGAATTGGTGACGAACGGTAAAACTAACAGTCTGAAGGCTGATCCTTCTCAGCAACGACGTGCATCTCCGTTCAGTATGTCTCCCTCCCCAAAGAGAGCTAGCGTAAAGATAGAGGACGAAGACGAAAAGGACCACTCATTCAGGAAGGAGTCCTATTTTTCCCCTCTTAAAACATCCCCCGCCACGAAGGTTGTCGTAGGTGCTGCATCCGTGGTCTGTCCACAGGATTGTCCCTGAAGTCGCTGCTCTCTCCCTCTCTGACTGCTGCTGCGGTCAATTTTCAGTCGCCGTCTGTGGCAAGCAAGCGTAAGTCGGACTCGGATGTTCTTGCCTCAATCTCTCCCACGGGTGTCTCTTCGGCTCATATATTGTCCCCATCAACATATTCCTCTTCGTCGCCCTCGCAGTCTTTGAGTTCTGTCTGCTCACAGTCCAGTCCTTGTCCTGCCATAAACAACTCTTCAGTGTTTGTACCTTGTCAAGAGGCTATCGCCACTGTTTGTACAACGGAGTCCTTCGCGTCAAATCTGCCTCCAGTTGGCGGTGCCCATACTCATTCAAAACCAGTCAGTGAGGGTAACAGCAGCGGCAACACGCCTGTTTGTCGCAGCGGTATTACTGTCAATTGTGAGCTAGATCTTTCGCCTTCCGTGTCCGTAAAGTCCTCCTCTCTCACCACAACCACCACCAATGCTACCACACCAGCTCGTGGTGGGGGCCTTGCCTCTCAGAAGTCACCTGGCTCCGAAACTTCGAGACAACTGCCTGAAAATGATGACCTAAAGCGTTATGTCCAGAGCGTGATCGAACGCGTCAAAGCAGAGACGGTCGAGGAGGACAGCAGTGGTGGACCGACTCGTTCTGCTGCCCCCGCACCTAATGGTCCGTCGGCTCTTCTCTCCTGCACCTCGCCCACCAATGTATCCTCAGTGCTTTCTACCGCTGGGAGCGGTAATGGCTGTGCTGGCAGCAGTGTCTCCAAAAAAGGTGCCGCTGCGTCCAGGCGCTCAGGTTCAACAGCCACGTTGGGAGTAGGCCAAAACTCAACCACATCGCACCCGAAGCCGACGCCGCTCACTCGCTCTGCTGCTGCCTTCAAGAATTCGCCACTTCATTTTGTGAAACCAACTCACGATGTTGCTGTTTCCACAGGTTTGCCTGTCAACGTGCCTATAGCACTCAGCATACCTGGTGTAAACGCTTGTGCACCATTGGCTGAGACTACCGCTAGCAGCACAGTCCCCAAAGTCGCTACCTGGGAAGAGAATGCGAAACAGTCCTCTGTCTCTCCGAAACGTACGCCAGTCCTTTCTCCACCAGCACCGCCACTTGCAGCCGCTCCTGATGGTGCTAAGGGCAGCAACCACTCTCCGTATCCTGCATTAGGTGTCTCCCTTCGTTCTCGTAGATGTGGTAATGCTAACGCCGCTGTGACAGTCGGAAGCCAATCTGCTGGACGGTCTACTATAGGATCCGATTTGTCTGTCGTCTCGTCAGTAAAGACCGCGGCCGAAGCCGGCTCTAAGTCCGTTATAAGCATTGTTCCAGCGAAGAAGGTTACCTCTCCAGTGGTGACAACTCCAAATCGCCCGCCTCTACAAGCTGATCCCTACGAACCCAACTTTGACGATGATTCGCCTCCGCCGGCCCCGCCACCCTTGTCCAGCAACCCCATCACGTCTCAACTGAACAAACCTTCTATGAATTCACTGGCTGTAACTGCGAGCCCTACCTCGAGCTCCATCGTCTCCCCTAGAGTTCGAAATTCTCCAATAACGGCAAAAAGTGCACAATCTGCTGGGGATGCTTGTCTTTCAACCGCGACTGGTAGTGTGTCCTCTTCGCCCCCAAGTCTGCTCATGCAACATCTTTCTGAAGCTGTTCCAGCCAAACCCAGTGCTCCAGTGGACACTGTCGACGAGGTTATGGATGAAGTAATTAACAATGTCTGCTCTGGACGTTTCGACCTCCAGAGTTACTTTAATAGCCGGTACCGTCCGCCTGTGGTCACTACTGTAGCAACCACCGTCTCCAGTACAACCAGCACCGCCAATTCCAAGCCCGTCGCAAAATCACATCCGCCATCCAGTGCGTCTCATGCATCCCCGCATGGAAGCGACCCAATCCTCGATTCCCCTTTTTCCTCGACGATCGCGGTTCCCAAACCGTCAGCAGCAACTGTTTCGACTGGTGGCGCTGCCCCTGTAACCGCAGCGAACACCACTGTTCTCGGAGGAAACAACATGCTTGCAGTTTTACTGTCTGCTTTACAGAACGTCCCGATGAGTCAATTTACAACAGTTATAGGTGCGCCTGTTGCTCCGTCTGCTTCCGGTGTCGCGAAGGGAGTTCAGGCATCTCATCAAGGAAGCAGTTCTAGTGGAGGGACCAACGCAGCCACAATCTCCGCTACCACCATCACCTTGCCCTTTTCGGACGCTAGGCAGGCAGCTGTCTGGATTAAGGCAAGTTACTTTACTCCCACATTATTTTCTACCTTTTCTCGTTTCCTTTGCCTTTATTCATAACATGTCTGTGCTTTATAGAATTTCATCGCCAAAGACGGCTCAGCACGGAATGTTGTACAGGCTCAGGCTGGAAATCTGTCTGATGGAAAGTTCACTGCTCCCATGTGCTCCCTCTCACAGGGGACCCTTTCTCAGGGCGGATCAACCGTTATTCTGACCTCTGCACCTCTTAGCAGATCCACTGTTGCCACACCAACCGTAGCTTCCTTGCAAGCCATGCCCACCTCCGAAATGGTAAGCGACAACTTTCGCTCTTCGATTCGTCGTCGATCTCCCGCCCATCAGAACTTATCGGAGCCAAGATTTCCAATCCTCTCACCTACTACAAGCCAAGCGCCTGGTCGAACTCGTCATGGTAGTGAGAGCGGCGTTGCTGTTTCTAGGGGACTCCGAGCATCGGTGGATTCTAGACCTACGGCTCCAAGAGTGTGCACCACGCCCAAGCAACAGCAGCTTCGATCCCGCTCCAACCCGGGTCTTGAGTATGCGCTCCCCAAAACGTCGGCGGATTTCATTGAGAGGCCAACTGCCGTGCTGTCTAAGCAACAGCAGCAGCGCCATCAACATCTACCTCCTAGCTCGTCTGCTTTGTCGGCAGCATTTTATCAGCAGCAGTACTCGGGTTCTGAACTCTCCGCCAAAAGCACTGATTCGTTGCTGTCCGCTTTCCCCACTCGTTTACCGCAGGGCTCGGACGCCGCGCCTGTACGGGGTTGTGTATCGCCTTCTTCTATGTGCACGAAACGCCCAAACTCCTGGCAGTATCCTCCGCCTGCCTCTTGCTCCACTCAGAGCTGCCGACCTTATCCAGTTTCGGGTACGCCTCAGGCATCTGCTCCGTCGCAGGAGCCCAGTCTCTCCGTTGTCGAAAGTCTCTCGCGTGTATTGGACCCTGACATAGCAATGACCTTCGCACAGGCAGTCATGGCACTCGGCGCAGCAGCAGCAGTTTCCAACAAGAGCGAAACTGCTCCACCAGACTTGACTGCAGCCAACCATCCGCTACGCTCCATGCAAGGTCCCTGCAACTCACGATCTACTTCTCCCTCCGCTGCTGACCAACTCCAGGCGCACATCGCCGCTATCTTGCGTCGTTTCCGTCCATCGCCACAGCCGTCCGCGGCAATGCATGATCAGGCTTCTCGTGGTCTGGAAAAGTTAGCAACCCCGCATGAGCTTAACGCATCAGCCATAGGGGACTCTCACCACCCCGTGAACCGAACAACTGCCAGTGCAATTTCCACCAACTCCACGCCGAGTCCTCGCGAACTGCCTTCGGTCGTGTCAGGTCTCGCCGATGCTCCCCACTCATCGCTTGTTTCTGCTGCTGTCAGTCGCCTGACCACGTCTCCTCTCCTCTCTTCGGCCCTCCAAAATCAAATTCTTTCTGAGGCTGCCTCCGAAGTCCTACCGCAGTTTCTGGCCCCAAAGCCTGTGGCCTCGCCATCATCCCGCTCCTTCGAACAGGTATGCTGCCTGCTCTGTCCTTTGATCTGTTGATACTCTCACTAATCATTCGATTGTAGTTAAAAACTATCGCTCTGGCTTAAGAATCGTAACTTAGGACGTTGCCGGTCGACAGAAAATTTTACCCTCACTCAGAGGGCGGGGCTTGATCGTAGTTGCTCTTTCTCAATGTTTTGCCTATGCTCATGATTGAGTTATTTATGTGATTGCATTGGACTAATGAGGAGTCAGTGAAAACGATCATCTGCCAATCTCTCTTAGGATGTATTAGAATTTATTCAGCCAAGTTACGAACTGCTTGGGAGGCAGAACCGGGCTGGGGCTAAAATTGCATTAGACATCCCAGTTGTATGAAAACTTATTAGGGGATGAATCACTTCCTTCTGCAGCTGACTTACCTATCACTTCTTTAAACCGACTGAAATCAAAACCTCTCCTTCATCGTGAAGAAGTCTAGGATTAGGTCTACTTTCAGGCGTGCTCCCTGCCCTCCCCCTTTCTTCAAGGATCAACAAAGCGCCAAATCTTTTGATCGGCCTTCGACGCTCCGTAAAGCGAGCCTAACGCTTTTTACAACCCTTTTGCCCTTCATACTCCGCGTTAGTGTCAGAATACGGATAATTCTGCTACTGCTGCTCCAATTCGCACCACTGTTTGTGTTACTATCAGATAAATGACACTTCGCGTAGGTGGAAAATCACGATCGATCTCTTTTCTGTTCCAGAATGGTCTTAACTATTGTTATGTGTCAGAATGATTCTTGTGCCGTTAGTAGTTAAAAGTTGGCACGTTTCACCAAATCTGGTGGACTGTTCGAATGCAGCAGCTACAGATTCGTGTACTAGACGGGAGACTACGCCATTTCGTTGAATGTGAATGCTTGCGGCAGAGTAAGTGAACGGCTGTCTTCGGGTGCTTTGCGTGGGTCGCGGTGGCAAGTTCATGTAGTCGGTTTGACACCGGTCGTTGTGGCGAGGCCACAGTCACCGCTTCGAATGAGTCACCGTCCACACTTCGGGGTCGGTCAGGGCGTTGTTCACTGGCGCCTGGCCGTAGGTACTCACGGTGTCAACCCTAAGTGGGCAACTAATTCGCACAGGAACAGGCGAACGCCGATCTGTTTTGGCTCCCCAGAATAAGTGTGCTCCGAACATGGTGTTATAGATCGCGAACAGGCCACTGCCAGCCAGGACACAGGGTACCTAACCCTATAATAGTAATGGGAAACTGAAGATGAAGAATTATAGTTGTTTTGGGCTTATTCACGTCGTTTTAAGTCAGCCTTTTCCCTGATCAAAACCTTAGTTCGGGCATTTCTCTGTATATTTGAACGTGCGCTCTCCTGACGGTCGCTGGTCAGCGGTGAGGTATTGGTAAACTTCGCTCCAGTGGTATTGCTGAGTCGCCGGTCCGACCTTATCGGTTGGCACAGTGTAAGTCCGCACTTTTGTGTTTCCGGTCACAGGGCTTGTTTGTTGCTACGGTTGACTGAAGAGTGTTAATTAACCCGGGACGGTTTCTGCCTCTTTACTTGGCCTACAACTGTGATAGTGAATAGACCTCTCCTTCGACTATGCCACTTGAGCTGTAATGGGTTCGAAGAGTGACAGTTTGCCTATAAACCCGCACATGCCAAAGGCTTTTCTGATACTGGTATTGTCAGTAAGTTTGTCTTCAAAATTTCCAGACTTTAGGTAGAGAACAAATCCATGTGTGAACAAAGACCTAGTCACTGAGAACTATGATCCCACGCAAACTTTCCAGCTCTTCATTCTCAGTGCTCACCCGTACAAAGAACTACGTCTTTTATCCCGGTTACTGCTATTGTGCTCATGCTTATGATCCCTTTCGTTCCACTTCGCCCCCTCAGGCCTACCCTCTGGTCTGGCAGGGCCGGCTTTCGCTGAAGAATGCCGAAGCCTGTGTTGCACTGCATTTTGTCCAGGGCAACGCTGATCTCCTTCGCTCGTGCATGACTTTGCTTGCTGTTGGAGGTGGCGGCACTCCGCAGCAGGCCCTCGTCACAACAGGAGGCCCACTACGCATCGTTCAGCGTATGCGTCTCGAGTCGGCGCAGCTAGAGGCGGTGCAACGGAAGATGACTCAGGAGGGTGCTTCTTGCGCCTGTGTGGCCTTCGCTTCGGGTTCCAGTCACGCGGATCTCATCCAACAGACTCGTGTCCTTTCCGAGGGCTTCATCCGCTATATGCAGGAGAAGGGTGCTGCGGGCATCATCAACGTTGGCCATCCCAACCTCACGCAGGTATTCTGAGTCGTTGCATACTTTGTCTCGAATTGTCTCTTTATGTATTACTTTTAACCAAGATATTAACCTCCATTTAGGCCAGTAGGCGCTCATTTTGGAGTCGTTAATGCTCCCACCCTTCTACTTCTAACGCTTTCTCTCCTGCTAGACTAGCGCCGCAAAATGTACCAGTCCAGATCATAATCGCAACTTGCGTATCCCTTCTTTCTGCGTTTAAAAAACCACCAGTTATATCAACGTGCTGTTCACGGGCTTCTATAAAAGCTAACCGACGACACTGTGTGCAAGCCCATTAACCAGTTTCAGGCGCATCAAGGATGCTCTTTTCTCCTGCATCTTAAACTGCGCAAGCTGTTTTTGGGTTGTAAATTATACTCTGTGGCACTGGCCCTGGCGAGACCCTGTCGGCATTATTCCTGAGGGCGAGGAAAAGTGTGCATGGCCAGTGGCTCTTCTAGCCATTTGTCTACAGGCTAATGTACTCCTAAGCCTTTGCCGCTCATACAGGCCAAGGATCAATGGACTGCGGTGGCATTAGTGCTGCCTCTCGCTCACTCCCCCGCCAGAGGTTTACGCTGCATTATGGAATACGAGCGCCATAGCCGTCTCAGCACCCCATATCCTGTTCCCACCCCCTCTTGATGCGCGTGGTTGTGGTTAAACGAGTCGGCCAGATGCCAATCGACCATCCTGTTCGCGTGCGCCCATTCCGACAGCTCGTGGTTCCTAGGTTTCGCACACCCTCCCACCCCCAAACCTCGCCACCGACCACTGAGTCACGCCAGTCAGTAGTCGGGTATGTGCGCATGCCGGAACGGGCCTACCGTTTCGCTCACTGGCCTTCCTAGAGCTACCATCGTTGTCGTTGCTGCTGCTGTTGTTGTTCGATGCACTTGCTGCACAGCTTGCCTCCCTGTCCTGCGGTAAGAGCTCATTTTTTGCGTCTAGCACTCCTTATGTGCTCCCGTTTTACTAGCCCTCTTTGGAGGTGATCGTGAAGGCCGAAATCATTGACTTTCCTGTGTATTTAGTATGTGGTTGTGTCAGGAAGGAGCGCATCATTATTAACAGTCGGGTTTGTGACCTGCCCAAAGCGTGTGCGAGTATATAGTCAGTTTGGTTAGTTTACAGCTGCACTCAATACCGACTTTTATCTGCGCCTCCACGATGCACAACAGCCGCACCCTAATAAACGCTTCTGGCGACTGGTCAATATGTAGATGCAGTTGTGCATGGAATTTAATTCGTTTTCGATGGGGTGCCCCCTACAACGGGCCACGTTGAACCAACACGGGGGTCAAACCAGGGCATGTCAGTCGTTATTGGGGATCCAAACCCACAACAAATGCTACGCATCGGGGCGGGGGCGCTGGCTCATGATGGCACGCCTTTGTGTAGGTTCATTCCGCGCTAGCCCCCTGCGCCCGCTCCCTACTCCGGTCTTCTTGGCTCTGTCTTGCTACTGGGCCGAGGCGGGTGAGTAGTAGAGAATGTAATAGGTGCATCACAGGTTTCCTGTCCTTCTAAACTCACTCATGCGCAAGTCATCGTCTCTGCACCCATTCTGTCGGGGAGCACGCGATGCGTCTCGTCGGAATGGACAGTCAAATTGTCGTTTACAAGGGAGAAACGTTGGGTTTGTCCGTCGGAAACGGTGAGGACCACCGCTGTTCCCAAGAGGACTTATTTTTGACTTGTGAGGGGCCTTTTATCACGAAGCTGACTAACGTAGCACCTACCTCACCCTCGATTACCACACGCATTATGTTCCTACATGAGGACAGTGCCAAATCGGTAGGAGATCTAGGGCGTGGACGTAGCGGCTACCAAAACTACATCCGCAAGTCCGCACACCTGCTGGGCACGAAGTAATTTTCACTGAGAGAGTCGCCGTTTTCACACAAACGAGTGACACCGAAGACACTACGAGAATTGACAAGTGGTCTCCTGAATGCCAATAAATCTTTTTGCGCGTCCTAAGTAAAGTCACCCCGGTTGCTTAGGCGCTGTTTTTGTAACCTTTGCTTAATTCTACACCCTATTCTGTTATAGTAAACAGTGACCGTAAACCTACAAAAGTAATTCTCAGGCCGTCCAGGCAAAACCTTCTCCATTACTAAATTACATATAAATTTTCAAAAAAACTTAGCCATTATTTGAAGACTTTTTACAGTCTTTTTTACGCAGACTTGACGCGCCATTTTACGGTTGCTTTTAAAATATTCGTTTGCGATTAGGAATCACCATTGTAGTAAGATGATAACTCGTTACTCATTGCATAGTCTTAAAGTAAACATTCGAACACATCTACAAACTGAAGAGAAGCTGAATTTTGCATCTTGTTTTATCTGGTTTAGGGAAATTATATTTTCTAGTTTACAAAGGTCACTTGTAATAGCTTTTCTCATCTAGCGTAGTGCCCACTCACAGAAGAGTGTGCAAGCACCCAGACATGGTCTACGATAGACCCTGGCATAGTAAATCGCCTGGATGTGGTTTTCGTTTTCGAGGTTACAGACGATCCTTTCTTCTGATTTTTGCGTTCGAAGTCACAAGATTGACTTGATTCGAAGGGGCATCGGACATTTTTCGGCATATATTAAATAATCTGTCCTATCAAAAACAGTGCATATAAGTCCCACTGGACTGATAGCAGCCGACATAGCGTGAGTCTGTTGATTAATTGATAGTGACTTTAACTCGCTGAACAACTGGATTCCTCCCCGGCTATCAGGTCTATCGGTTTGGAGAAATGTGTTTAATTTTTTTGTTTATACAATAGAACGCAATTGCACTACTCAAATCGAAACCTCTTTCAGCAGACATATTTTCAGTCCTTTCCTTTTCCTAGTTGTGTGCCAGAAATTTTCATGCACAGCGTTTTGTATGCTCATTTACGCTTGGAACCCTCCACCAAACCCATCTTAATGCCATCCCAGTGAGAACTGGATGTAGAAGCTTGAAAAATACCTGCCATTAACGCATAAGTGCTGCGCGCACGCTCCTCACTTAAAACGCATATTTATCTTTTGCCCCTTTTCTTTCTTTGGTTACATACTTCGACCTCTCTCCCGGTATCTTGTTCCCTCTTTCTAGCTGCTAAAATTAGTTCGTTGGTGGGGAGGGGGGAGTTGGGACAAGCAGTGTTGCGCAGCTGCGCTAGCCGTCGGGTGAGAGGCTAGGTCGTCGTCGTCGTCCTCTGTCCGTGAATGTGCGCGTGTTTCGCCTCGCCTCTCTTTCTCGGGCTCTGACTAATTTGTGGCTGTCACACTCCCTATGTCGCCCCAGCCAGCGCATATGCTCGCGCGAAAAGCAGTGAGTGTAGGAGGGCGTTAGAGATAGTTGCATGCGTTCGTATCGACCGCGAAGCGATGCGATGCCAGACCTCTGTTCTTCGCTCCGGCGCGTTGTGTGACGACTGCGCAGCGCGCACACGCTAGACCGGCAACTATCCGCATACATTCTCCTTCACTGCCTCTCTCTCTCGCTCTCGGCCACGTTCTGCATTAACATCATCGATCGGTCCGGACTTCGCCTGGCAGCTGTCGCGAAGGTCTCGCAGACGTGTGCGCGCAGCTCGCGCTTTCGTGTACACACGCCCATACACATATTGGCCATCCAGCAGCCATGGTGGATATTGTCGTGCCCTCGTCTTGCAGCATCATCCGCCCCGCCCCACTCACTGTGCACGTATGCGCGCTGCTAGTGTCTATTTTACTAACTTTTTGTGTGTTTTGTACGGCAGTAGTGCGCCCATGCGTCTGTCAACCGTTTTCGTGGTGCTGTGGTGGTGGCAGTCTCGGCAACCAAGACACGTGCCTGTATCCGTGCGAAAATTCCAGCGCCCTCTAGACTGGACTAAATAGTTATGGTAAATACCAAGCAAGTTCTCTTTCCTCGTTGGCGCCGACGGTCTGGTTTACTCGGTGATTGTCTGCGACCTCACCGAGGTTGTGGATACAAGCCCGCTATCCCAGTTTGATAGACAATTTCACAGCAAATGTCCCGCCACGTGGTAGATGCGTTGAACCAACGCGGAGGCCACATCAGGGCACCGTAGGCGTTATTCGGGTTGCGCTCCCATAACAAATGCCGAACATGGAGGTGTGGTGGCACACCTAGGTGACCGGCCGCGCCAGCCACCCGCGCCCTCTCCCATCTTCGGTCTTCTTGCCTCTGTCTTGACACCGGGCATAGGTGGAGGTGGGAAGAGTGCGGTAGATGCAGCACAAGTCTACTATCACTTCAAACTAAATCACGCGTAAGTCACCGTACCTGCACCACCATGCTGTGGAGCGTACGTTGAACCTCGTCGAAATTGACGGTTGAACCATCGTTTGTGTCTGTATGTGTTAGGGGGGGAGGGTTGTTGTGGGACTCAAAGGTACATGAGCACAATTTTGTTATTTGCCTCTTTTAAATAACAACTTTCCCACTTCATCTACAGTTCCTTGTCCTTTTCTTCAGGGTCTCTACGTCGTCCACATCTTTCCTCCGTGTGAATTTTCTTTCACTCAACTGCGTTTAGCAGCTCCAGATCTCCACCAACGTGTCCTTCAAGCTCAGATGCCACATCTTCTCATCGTGATAACCACCGTATAGTCTCCGTGAGGTTTTCCATCTCTCCTCCGCAAATGTGTGTACAGGTAACTTTTGTCAGACGCGCACCTACAAACTTGGGGGATTCCATTCCAGTTCTATAACGATCAGGCAGCAAAGTTGCTTTCTAATAATTGTTCTCACTCACCAGTAGTCAGCAGCAGAAGTAAGCATAATGACTCAAGCTCTCGATCCTCATCTGGCGAACTGGAATTGCTGGCTCAGAAAAGGAAGATGCAATCGCTGGTCTGCCTTTGCAACTTCTCGCTCGAACTCATTATCAGAGACAGTCGCAGAAAAGTGCTTAAGGACGGCTGTTGGTAAACTAGGAGTATGATTGTGCGCCGCATTTCCGTACTAACCCCGACTGAGCAGTCAGCTCCGAATGTCTTCTAGTCAATGCCCTTATTTGTCTAATTTACTTGCTTCGGGTTTCCCAATTTCCTACTTTACTCGAGGGTTGAAAAGCACGATTAAGTCGCGAAGTATGTGGTCGTTCTAATCGGAAACTCGGATTTAAAATACAATCCAGTGTGGGTAGCTATTGGCGACGTGCCTGAACAGTGGGTGCTTGCAGCTTATGAACCATTATAATAACCCGTACTCTATATAGGTCAAAAGTTAAGATCGCTCCTAAAACGTATGAAAAACTAGCTTGTAAGGAAAAGGGACGCGACGTCTGTTCCATCTAATACTGATGACAGAATCAAGTGTGGAGCTGAAAAATTTAGGGGTGGGGGGAGTCAAGGAAATGGAGGTGTGGTCTTGGGGGCATTGGACTGCCTATATGACACGTCTGCTTTGGAGCCGTGTTTGTCGATGACTTCATCTCTGTCCTTGAATTCGACGCAAGGCTACAACTTAGGAATGCCCGTATGCAGGTCGTCCGTTCTCGAAGATCCTAAAGCGCAATTGAACCGGTGAAGGGGTCTGTATTAGCCGAGGGCACACGTAGGTGGGCTGTTTAACTTTGTTAGCCACTGCACTGGAGCCCATCTTTGGTTGTCCCTGATGATAGTCGGACCGTAATGCTAATAAGAACTTCAGTCGCAGACCAGTTGAAGCTCCGGATGCAGTTAGCTGGAGGCTATTGAAAGTTTTTAATGAGAGGGGTGAAGAGCCAATCACGAACTTTAAGGACGCCAAACTTCTGTGATGAATCTCAGATACTATGTGCTAGTTTCTCCCTTCTTCGTTCCTGCTTGTTTGTATGGGTAGGTCGTGAGGGACTCGATCAAAATGCCTTTGGAAGGTCTAAGAACCGCTGCGGAAGCCAAGGGCCATGCCAACAGTCCTATTAACGCAACGTGAAATTCGACCCAAAAGACCGTCCAACGGCCCTCAGGGAGAAATACTATGGCGTGCTGTTTCCAGGATGATCGCTCAAGTGTCAAAAAAGAGGAATGCGACCGGAGCTGACAACCTAAAAATAGTCTAAATGGCATTTATTCGAGTGTTGGGGTCGGCAGAGAAAAAGTTGCATCTCGTGTCGCAGAGATGGAGAGGGCCAGTGGCTGGTCCGTTACTTTATTCTGCCGTACTTGAAGCTGAAGTTTTTGGTAGGATGAAGAGGTTTGCTACGAAACTTTGTATGTTGCTCACGTGTGGCGATTGTTCCGGTTGGTCATCCATCCTAGGGAAGGAAGCTACCGCTACATTGTTACGAAGATTTGTTTCACATTCGGTTAAGTAGTCTCGCCTCGTTGGCTTTATTCCAAGCCGCCTGTTTTGCCGGGCCACAAATATGTAAGGTGCGAGGTATTGCAATCGGAGCGCAGGGAGCGTCATACTGACGTAGAGCAGAGGCAAGTTAACTTCAGTGATTTACCTCGAAGACAGGCGATGCAAGTTCCGACACGAAGCCATCTGTATTACGTGGGACGTTCCCACTCTCGGGTCCTCCCCGGTCGGCGGAGGAGGGGCATATAAGCCATTCCGAGCAACGAATGCTTGTGCGTCCCTATTAACCGGCAGCGAACTATTATACGAACCCACTTAACAAGCACAATTGAAAGGTGGGCGCGTGATGCGGCAACTCTGGCAATTGGGGCAGCGCAAGTTAAAGGACGAAAAAGGGCGGTACCGCGTTGGCAATGAAAAGAAATTTATGTGCCCACTGTACGCTCCCACGTATGCTGTCCTCCTGTTACACTAGAATTTTAGGCCTTTGTCCCACCGTTGTCATTCCCGGACTTAACAGTGTATCTCTTCAACTAACATTTTATATCTCTATCGGCACTATTTACCGTTTAATTTACATTTTATCGTTTGTCTCGGAAAACTAGCTCCTTATATTGTCTCCCAATCCTCTGATTGTTGTTCGAATCTTCGATCTTCCCGCATAATCTGACACTACTTTTATTACTGTATGCCTCGAGACATTTGGTTGTAAGTGCATTATTTAGACTTTCCTAATCATCCCACATTATAGAGCCGTGTTTCGGCTTATTTATAAAACTCCTACTTACGCACGGGCACGAAGTAAGCCAACTCGGGCGATTTAATCTAGACAGGCTATAAAGCGGCTAGGTTAAAACCGAAGTCTAGTAGAAATACCAGAACGAGTTACAGTTGTGGATCTCTAACAGACATCAACTGCGCACTTATCTCACCAATCTCCTTTGTTGCGTTCTCAGTACAACATCTCTCACCTTACTGTCGTTTGATTCGAGCAGCTCTTCCACGACGACTCTCTGCCAGTGTTCTCATGGGGCCACTTTGTCAATTACATGGACCATATCTCCAATATGGAGTTGTGGGGCCTCACCAAGCCACCTTTTTCTGGCCTGCAACGATAGTAGGTAGGCACTTATCCATCTTTTCCAGAATCTGTCCGCAAGATGTTGTGCCTGGCGCCACCTCCGGTTAAGTCTACAGGGACTACACTCTTCAGCAGATGACGAAAGGTTCCGAGAGCTCAGCAAAAAATGTTGTTGAGTGAGTACAGCGTACTCCTTCGGGACCGTACTGTTCTTCACCAGCGGTCGGTCATTCATTATCTTTTCGGTTTCGGTTATTTTTGTTAGGAATACCTCGTCTTTGACTACCTCTGAACCAAAAATGTAACGTAATATCCGTCTGATAGACCGGATCAGGCGCTTCCATACTCCTCGATGACTAGCTGTCGGGGGCGTGAAGATCCAATCGCATCCTTTGTCCGCGAGAGAGCTAGTTATTCGGTCTTGGTTCCACTTCTTCAGTAACCTCTTGAGTTCATTCTCAGCCCGTTTGAAGTTGGGTCCGTTGTCACTGTAAAGCTTTCGTGAGCATCCTCTCCGAGCAACAAACCTACCAAAAGCACACAGAAACGAATCAGTCCCCATATTTGAGATAACCTCGATGTGGACCGTTCGAATACTGAGGCATGTGAACAGGCAACAATATCTCGTTTCCGACCGTCGGGCTAATTTCACCTGAAATGGTCCGAAGTAATCGACCCCTGTGAACGTAAAAGGTGGGTTATACAGCTCCAGTCTATCCAACGGTAAAGGTGTCATCCGCTGTCGACAGGGTTGAGATTGCCAGCGTCGACACACAAAACAAGACCCAACGACTCGTTTGGTGAGCGCTTGGCCCCGATTTATCCAGTATATTTCTCCTAGGATAGCACTTGTGTGTGTTATTTCTACGTGACCATTTAGTCGATGGGCGTGTTCTACGATTAGTCGGCATTGACGTCGCCCTCCCACTCTAATCAGATCGTCAGAGAAGAATGGTAAAATGTGCTTCAGCGAACTATTGATCGCTTTTGACTTCTTGAAATCGGTGTTTCGAAAATTTCTCTGTACGCACTTAAGCTCATTCTCGAAGAATTGTCTCTGGGCCAACTTCAAGACGTCGCTTTCGGTACCTTCTAGGTCTACCGCGGTGAGTACCTTTGAGACGGGTTCTGGTCCATGCGAGACTTTGATCTTCAGGAAAACTGCAAATCGTCGCAGCCAAGCAACATGCCTTAGAAGTTTCCCCCAGCTAACACAACCCAAAACTTCGTCAGCCAATGATCCCCAACAATGACGGTATTTATGGTAACGTCACGCATCTTTGAAACAGCAACTGGTCGTCGATCTGGTTCCTTAGGCCATTCGTCAGACTTCTTGCTCAGAAATGCGAGACCCGTGAGCCACATACTCTTTTCCAGCCTGTCACCACCTACACCTCTTGAAGCTACGTCTGCTGGGTTACTCTCTGAATTCACGTACCTCCATTGTGAAGCTTCTGATAAGTCTAATATGATAGAGATGCAGTTAGTTACAAATGTTTCGAGACGTAACGTATTGTTTCGTATCAATTGTAAGACTGCCATGGAATCTGTCCACATGGTCTTGGACGATATTAATAGTGTTAGTTCCAAGTCCGCCTGTTTCGGTAGTCTGGTGGTCAGAACTGCAGCGATGAGCTCTAACCGTGGTATGGTTTGGACCTTAAGAGGCGTGACTCGAGGTTTGCCCCACAAAAAGTTGTGCATGTAGTACCGTCTTTAGTCGTTGCATTAAGGTAGACTACGGCCCTGTACCCGCTCTTCGACGCGTCCGAGAAACCGTGTAGTTGATACTGCTCAACGGTATCTAAAGCAGCCGGGATCAAGCAGCGTCGGATTTGAACATTGCCAAGGCCCTGAAACTCTTTCGTCCAGGTAAACCACTGTCGCACGTACTCGTCCCATCCGAGGTTCGACCGGCTTAACTGCTGCAGTCGTAACTTGGCCGGTAGCAGAATGGGAGCGACAAACCTAAGTGGACCATAGGGGGTTGAAATATAAGAGAGCATCGCTCTTCTGGTAACCGTATCGTAGGGCACTTAACTGAAACTGAATGTGTCTGTAGCTTTGTTCCATTCGACATCTAGTGTTCTGTGGGTATCGGTTGGTTTAAGATCGAGGCACTTTCCCCCCGTCGACTCGCTCTTCCTAAGGGTCCCAACCGAGTTGCCACGCCATTTATTTGGATGGAGGCCATGATTTCGCAGGGCTGTTCGCAGGTGAGAAGCCACGTCCCTAAGGGGTCGCACAGAGCCGTGGCTGATCAAACAATCGTCGACGTAGAAACACCTCTGCAAGTACTTGGCACAGTGAGCTGCGGGGACGTCCGTCACCTGATTTATCGATAGGTTTAGTGCGTAGATAGCGACACATGGGGAAAAGGTTGCCCCGAATGGATGTACTGCCATTTGATAAGCCTCAGGATCGTATGCTACGTTACCATTTGGCCACCACGGAAAACGTAGAAACTAACTTTGAGAATTTTGAACTCGAACCTGATGGAACATAGCTTCTATGTCTGCCACCGCTACGTACGGGAATTCACGGAATCTAGTTAAAATTTCACAAACTGTTGGCCAGGTCTGCCCCTGCAGTAATTGTTGGTTAAACGATGTACCCATGTACTGGCTGGCGCAGTCAAACACTGCTCTCAGATTTTCCGGTTTCATCGGATTTACTATCGAGTGGTGGGGTAGATACCAAAATTGTCCAGGATCGAAAGTAGGTGTCGGTGCAGCAGATTCTGCGTAACCCTTATTGATATATTCGGAGATCGCCGTAATGTATCGCTCCTTATACTCGGGGTTTTTCATCATTCTGTTCTTCAAGGCATATAAACGTCTACGGGCAACAGGCTCGTTGTCAGGCAAACAGGGAGAGCCTAACTTCCAGGTTAGAGGTATTTCCAAGTGCCCTCGAGTCAGATGTGCATGGGATTCGAACAACTCCAAAACTTGTCGTCTACGGAATGTGCTTTTCCTAAGGGCTTGGGCTCACCGAACTCGAAGTTCCACATCTGTTCTAGCCCTTCTGTGACTAGGTCTTTCTCGCTCAAAAAGTTGACATTTGCTCCTTGAATATCTTGTTCAGCTACTGGCCCCATGAGTACCCAACCGAGACAGGTCCGAACAGCATAGAGATCCTCCTGTCCCCCCGTATCGGTGCTCGAGTACCCAGTGAGCGGCAGGCACACTCATCCCGATTAGTATCGATACATTCGCTCCGTCGTCAAAAGGGAGTTCGACGTCGCGTATATCTTCCCAACGTGCTGCCTAGTTTCTAGTTAAGGCAAAACGTTTTAAATTGGAGAGGTGGCTGACAGGCCAGGCCTTTTCACTTCCAGTCTGTCTTGCCCTTCTATGGCACCTATCTTAAAACCGACTATTTCGGAGCTCACTTCTGCTGTTTGACAAATGAGGCCTAATCGTTTTTACAAGTTTTCATCGATTAGCGTATTGTCTGAGCCACTATTGACGAAGGCATGTGTGGTAACTGAACAGAGAGGCCCAAACTTTTTAACAGGTAACATTCCTAAAGAAACAACTTGCCCAGCACCGCATGTTGTGGGACAGTGGGTTCTTTCGTCGAGAACCCACCAACTCTGTCTTCTTGTCGATGCAGCAGCGGGTGATGGCGCATGGAGCACCGCGCGACGCCACATGTCTTACGCGACCTACAGTTCATAGCATCGTGATTGGGTTTTGGACAAGAATGGCATAATCGATTAAGCTCCATGAACGCTAGTCTTTGTGGCAGGTTGGGGGCGACAAACATGCCGCATTGGTCGGTGTAATGAGCTTCTTCACATTGCAGACACCGCCGGCGCAGTACCGAAGAGCTAGGTACTGGAGCTGTTACTACAGTCAGTGTGTGATGCGGATATGCCTTGTGCATAGGTCCTCGATCCCACGGGGAATGATTGGGCGCAGAGACTGAGCCTGAGGAGTAAGATTGGTGTACCATCGATACATCGGCTCTCGTCCACAAATACTATTCGATCAGAGAACGTTGGCTCTCTACCAAGACATAATATCGACGAAGCAGTTTCTGACCATTTGAACTGAAGTGGTTGAGGAAGTCGCTAGACTATCGCGGCCAGCGTCCTAGATGAATTTAAATCCGCTATGTACTCTAACTGCTGTAAAGTGTTCTTGCAGTTTCTCATTACCCCAGTTAGCTTCATCAGGGTGGTAGGATCCATAGATGTTATGACTCCACCGTCATTTAAATTATCTGTGAGCTCTGGCAATGGAGTGGGGCTGGTCGAACCGTCGTCGAAGGGTCTTGAGAGTCGTGGTACCCTTCAATAGGTTCCAAAATGGCGTAGCTCTCAACAGCTTCTCTGGCCTCCCCCCGGCAGCAGTGGATCAGGTAGGAG
>WEDG01006791.1:0-13709 GCA_017591395.1 Schistocephalus solidus | reverse complement strand
CTGCCCGGCCAACTACTGCGGCATTACCGACAAACGACTGAGTACGCGCATGCACGAGCAAACCTTTGGCTGTAAGGCGAAAGGATATTCAATCACACGTCACCATGCATAGTCTAAAAAAACAACCACTGGTTCGATTTTGACGGGGCTCAAGTGCTCGGCCGAGCCTAAAAAAGAGACTGGCGAGGGTAGTCATCGAAGCTTGGCAGTCAGACGCCAACTCTATCAACCGCAGCATTGACCTACCAGTGCCCTATGAGGCTGTCAAGCACCATTGGCGCACGAGGGGAGGAACAATGAGAAACGAGGCGGCTAGACCTACCGCAAGTGAGCACGAAAGACCTTTTAAACCATGTAGTTACCCCTATGCTCTATCTCCGATGATGCACTGGAGTATGAGTGTGAAACGTCAGACATGTATATCTTCTACCCCAGAGATCGCCTTATCTTCTCCTTTCATATATATATATATATTGAAATATCGGCATCCTAAGAAATGTAATTGAATTAAGTTGAATTCTTCGGGATAAAAATTATTTTCTTGTGTAAATTTTCGAATCTGTTGCCCCAGCTCGTCGTCAGAAATGTGGGAATGTACACAAACAGTTCACCTTAAACAATGCCTAACACAAGATTCTATGGTTGGCTAAAGTTTGAGCCAATATACATCCAGAGTTTTAAGTTATCTGATTGATAGTGGCTTTTGTCGCTTCCACTTGTAAATTGGCATCTTAATCGATATGCCTGTTAATGCATGCCTCGTCTTAGTGCATTGCCTCCAGAAATTTGCGGCCCTTCCTTGTTGGGCAGGCGCCAACAATGTGGGTATCCTTCCATGCAAATATGTGACCCGTGTCCAGTGTGTGCATGGCTACCTGGGATAAGGGGTCTCGTCTCCTCAGCGCTAAATGATGTTCATGTTATTTGTGTATGGTGTTTCTTGACCTGCCTTTCATGGAGCTCAAATATATTCTTTACATACGGGAGGGTTCGCTTGATTTTTGCTTTCAACGCCTGGGAGGTCGTAGCTCTTTGAACTGTTGTCCTCACATGCATCGACAGACAAAATCAGGAAAATAATTTGTGGTAATGCTCCGCAACGTTTGAATGCCCATTGATCTAATTCATATTTGAGGCAGAAATAATATCAAATAATCCCATTGCAAAACACGTTTTTACTGACTAAATTCATTAGTTCTTCTGTTTCCAAATGTCTTCACATTAAAGTGTACATTGAATGTCCAAACATCGCGACTTTATTGACTTCTGCGAATTTTTATTTAAATTTCTTCTGTTTATTGTCACGAAGAGCCAGTCAGATATCGGGTCTGTTACGATATAATTGCAATCAAAGTCATGATTTAAAAATCAGATTAATACACTTTTAATGCAGCCTTCTCCATTTTTGAAATAAATCAACAAAAACCTAACGACAATTATACCGAATGTTGCAAATAGTTGTTTAAAATTGAGACATTGTAGAATTCCAATGGCATATGCTTTAAAGAAACAAGTCTATTAATCATAAAATGTGGTTATGTCAAGAATATAGGTTTGTGCAATTACTAACGTTGTAATTTATTTGCTTTGGGTTTGCTGGATAATCAAAACTGATTAGGTAAAATGGGTAGATTGGAGACGTGAGCTCAACCGGAGAGTCGGTTGTATAGTAAATACTTTTATTAAGCCTAAAAGTAGGACACAAATATTTGAGATTCAAAATAAATGGGTGAAATAACTCCCTTTCTGCGACCTTTCTTGATGATAGGTTGGAGTGATAAAACTACGTTTAAACGCACATGAAAAGTCATGCAGAATCTACAATAAATCGATTTCCTTGCGGAAAATGTATTTTGCTCTGGTTTACTTTATGTTAACGGAAGGGTATTAATAAGCTGTGAGTTTTGGTTTATTTACCTTCATATCATCTGAATTCCTTATTGTTAGGAATGTTCAGAGCCGTCAACCGTACTTCGTGTTATAATTGATAGTTTGTTGTAAGCTTTAAAAAAATAAAATGAGAAATCGTGACACAGGGCTCGCAACAGTGACTTTGGGGCCCATTAAACCAGTTTTCCTGGAAACATAAACATAACATAGGCAATAACAGTAAACATACAGACAGTAAACACTCTTGTGAACTTTAAGCTAAAATTTTGAAATTGTTTATAAATTATATTGCAACCTAATATGTTTATGCTCTATTCTAGCCGGAAGCGAAAAAAACCCATGTAAGTAGTATGTGTAAGAGTATTGAACCTGCCTCAAGTTTAACCCAATGTCCGTTTTCTCTAGCAAAAATTGCAGTGTCCAATAATCTTCACTGCAAAAATGAACGGAAAGTAGACTAACTAGCAAACCAAGAATATTTGGGAGTTATTTCGAATGGTTTCGTGATAATATAGCCTTACCGCTCATCATTCTTATATTGGCCAACATATCGGGTTTAAAGTTTACTTTATACTATACCCGGTAATATTTATAGTTCGCGTTTTATTTGGACGTCTTTAAGAAAACAGCTAATGGGGTGATTCCAAAATTCAGAAGCAAATGACCACTTTCTTCAAATGTTTATGATTTTCAGCGGGCAAATGTAAAAAGACTACCCTTATGTCAGTGCTTGTTAACATAAAAACGATGAATATAACATTCACAATGAGAAAACGTGGCTCCATCAAGAACACTGTTGGTAAATAAAATTTAAAATATAAAATAGCATATGCGTTAGTTTTCATGACAAGTGGATAATTTTATTTAATATGTCACTCTGCAGAATTTTAAAAAAGTGAATTTTATTCTTGATCCATTTATCTGGGTTTTGCAGGTCTTGTAAAAGATTCTTTTTTAGTTACATCAATTTCTTTAAAAGCTTAATTGGGTATAAAATTGTCATTTCGTCTAGCTTTTCAGGGTCATCCTTTTCAAAAACTCACTTTTGATGAATATAGTAAGTTATTTCATTAAAGTTAAATTTAATTGCATTATTGTGCTCTGTAGTAGAAAGTGGTTAAAATTTTGGTTACTCTGCAGTTTAATACGTGAGATGTGATCTCAGATGGAGAGCCGGTTGTATAGTTTATAGCTACATTAAGCCTAAAAGTAGGATACAAACATTTGAAATTCAAAATGAACAGGTGAAATAATTCCTTATTTTCAACTTTACTTGATGATAGGTTGGAGTGAGATAATACGTTTACAAAGGCCACAAAAACGTTCTAGCGGTTGATAAATAGACTAAACGTACTAAAAAAAACTTATGAGATGTTTGGAGTTTTTGGATGTTTAGATAAATTGAGCTCTTAGTGTATGATAATGCTTTGTACCTTTTTGAAGGCCCATTGATAAAACTTAAATTTGGGCCAAATACTCCCATTGCAGAACCCGTTTTAACTGATATTAGTCGTTACTTCTTCCGTTGACAAATAGTTTTATATGAAAGCGAACATTCAATGTCCAAACATGACAATTTGATTGACTTCAGCGAATTTTTATTCAAATTCCCTCTGTTTTTTTTGGCATGAAGAGTAAGTCAGACATCAGGTCTGTTACGATACAATTGCAATTCTGGTCATTATTTAAAAATCAAATTAATACACCGGGAATACAGTTTTCTCCATTTGTGAAATTAATCTTCACAAACTAAACGACAATATTACAAAATATTGCAAAAGTTTATTTTTTAAATTAAGACATTGTAGAATTCCAATGGCATAGGCTTTAAAAGAAACAAGTATATTAATCATAAAATGTGGTTTTGGCAAGAATATAGGGTGTGCAGTTAATAAAATTGTAATTTATTTCGATTTGGGTTTGCAAGATATGCAGATTGGAGACGCGAGCTCAATAGGAGATTCAGTTTTATAGTACAAAATTGCATTAAGCCTATTAATAGGACACAAATGTTTGAAATTCAAAATGAACATGTAAAATAAGTCCGTATATTCGACCTTTCTTTATGATAGGTTGAAATGCGAAACCTACGCTTGAAGTGCATATGAAATTTCATGCAAAATCTACAATAATACCTAATTGAACCTCGATTTGCAGCGAGCATTCAATGTAAAAGTATGCAAATAATATCAAAAACATAATGAAAAGAACAAATAATGAATAATCCATTTTCTATTCAACGATAATCGAATAAAACGTGCTGTAACGAACGTTCTTTGTCACAATTGGGACAGCAAATGTGTTTGCTTCATGTGATTCTCTGTTCGATCCGATAAAATTCATTTCAAACTAAGTGATTCATATATTTGGATATGTTTTGTTGGCGATGACTATACTTTCATCTAATTGTCTGCGAAAACCGATAGGACGAGTAACATGCATATTCTACACGTAGTCCGTGATTAAGTTCGCAAACGTATATTAAAAGACTTCCTAGTCTCCATATGCATGCCATTATTCTGCCATTTGCATTAATTTTTAAATGCTTAGCATGGCATGATAGGAGATTTTCACAATAAGTTCAAATAGCTGAAACCTAAATCGATAATAAGACGGAAAACGACTATTTGAATACTCTGACAAAAGGACAATTTTTACAATTGCTAGCATCTTTCATGAGATTCAAACCGTTCTTTTGCATTCCCGATATCAGTGTTTTCGTAAAAAAATCCGTTATTTAATACGTGTCTGAATTAATTTCTTATTTAGTATCGGGGTCTGCCTTCAGTAAGCAAACATTTCGTTGTCAAGCTTTTTGTCAATGTTTTTGACCAAGGAAACGCTTCTGCTACACTGTACTGTTTTCAACGCTGGTATAGGCTTCTAAACTGAAGAAGATTTATTTTATTGAATTGGATTCATTGGGCAACATAAAAGACATAGCACGAGATGCAAGTAATTCAAAGAGGTTCCAAACACTTAACGCTATCGAATAACTGAAAATACTTTAAGTAGCGAACATTTTTTGTCGGAATTGGGACAACAACTGTGTTTGATTTATGTAATTCTCTGTTCGTTCCGATGGAGTTTGTTTCAAACTGAATAGAATTCATTTGGCAACATAAAATACATAGCATGAGATGCAAGTCATTCAAAGACGTTCCGAGCAACCGAGGTCAATATGCAAAACAGGGGAGGCATAACGAGATTGAGGGGTTGCCTTAATGGCTGTAGCATCTTTAAAAACGATGAGGCATTAATTTAACCGTTGAATTTCGTTTATGGCACAAAACGTATGTCACTCAGCAGGGTAGATGGAAAATGCTTCTTGTACAAATTATACTTATATTACTAAAACATATGGCCTACACAGCCCACTTTCATCATCATTGTTCAAAATATAACTAAAATAACCACCTCTCCTATTAAACGTGCCAATACTGCTGCGACTTGTGCTACGAAGTCTTCCAATACTATCATTATTACCATGGATATTGCTAAACTGTTTAGGGCAACTATCAATACTACCTATAATACTGCTCGTATCCATATCAATTATGCCAGTGTTACTGATTTTTCTATATTAACTGCTAAAAAACACTGTCACTCTGAATTACGTTATAAGATATACATAAAATACCAATACGGCTACTATACTGATTCCTTAAAATTTACTTATCGCTTATCCCCACGCCAAACCTTCTCACCTCCAAACGATTTCCCATTAGTACACGCTGATTCCATGCCGGTGTTTCCCCATTCTCCTTCTAAACCATCTTCATTTGTCATGTTCATCACAAGTGTTACGAAGTCTACTTTTCCGGTCAAGCACTCTTAAACGGAGGCGTACTTAGGACTCATCCACCTGATTTAATGCAGCAAATGCGATCTGCGATGAAACCCCTATCTGTCACACACTCACACACCCTGCTTCTATAACTCTTTTAGAGGCGAAGTATTTCACACAAATGCAATAAGCCTTTGCCACCAAAACAATAAGTCGTCTTGTGAGAGACAGCGAGATTTATCTTTCATATGTATTTTGTTTTCCTATTCTGTCCTTAAACTGGCAAACTGGGAGGTAGGTCCAAGTGGATTGATTTATATTTTTGGACAATGTTGTACTAGGTTACTTCTGCAATTATTTCTTTTTATAATTTTAAAAACTGGAGCCGCAGGTAAGATCAATATAAAAACACTAAGATCATGTTGTTCTTTTAGTGATCCGCGTTTATTTACTGTTTCCTATGGCCTTTATCGGAAGATTGTTAACACTTTATTCCTCCATACATCTATGGATATTTTTATAATGGCATGTGTCTTCTTAACAATATTTCTCCGCTTAT
The DNA here is from genome assembly GCA_017591395.1 of Schistocephalus solidus. Taxonomy (NCBI): domain Eukaryota; kingdom Metazoa; phylum Platyhelminthes; class Cestoda; order Diphyllobothriidea; family Diphyllobothriidae; genus Schistocephalus; species Schistocephalus solidus. Next base: position 7,473 of record WEDG01006791.1, on the reverse strand, counting down.
TCGTTGAGCTGTCTGGTTACGTATGACATGATCGTACATATAGTAAAAAGAAGATAATCTCAACTCATATATTATATATACACAATAGTACAGCAAAAAGGAAATCTGTCAGTTAATCCATTATTTCTACCAGTCATAGTATTTTGTGATTAACAAGACGAGAGAACGCACGCCAAGCCCACATTTTGACTGTAATAAATGATGAGCATTTAAAGGTTTAGTCGAATTCTACACCTCGCAATCCAAAAATGCAGACTGAATGAGATAAATAATGTGTATGCTATTTGTCTGCACTGATTCGCTATTAAATTGTTGAATATTCACAAAATAGGAACAGGTTTCTTCACTCTAGGTACCTAAATAAAATTTCATCACGAGAAAGAAAACTTTTTCAAATAGGTTTTTCCCATTATTTCATGTAGCTGATAAACGCGGAGGTGAGTTTTACTTGCGAAATTCTTTTATTAAATTTAATTATTCTGGTTCCATCTTGATAATCTATGGCCAAATTTATAATAATTGAATGCGATCTTCCCTTCATGACCACATACACGTTTAATAAGAATTTATGTCTACTTTTATAAAATTGAACTTGACCTTCTTCAAGCTTATTTGATTAATTTCTAGCGACAGGACTTGATGAGTTTTAAATGCGTTTATGCGATTATTTTTAGGACATTTTGATTCAGATAGCATCCGCGTTCATCTAAATAATTGTATTGTTATTTATATATGAGTAAATGAAACATGCCCTGTAGTGTATGGGACTTGAAAACCATTTTTATTTTATCGATACAAAACGTTCTTAAATTAGTGTGGCCAATCTAAGAAACTGAACGTTGTCTCGGAATGAAAATACTTTTGCCAAATGAGAGGGTAAAACTCTTTAAATGTGCAGCCCACCACTTGCACAAAAAATTCGATGTTTGCTATAAGAATACGGCTTGCAACATTTTACCGACTATTTGGTTTAGAGTTCATATATATTAAATATACACAACAGTACAGTAAAAAGAAAATCTACCATTTCAATCACCATATCTACCAGGCATAGTATTTTTTCTTTACTAGGACGTGAAAACGCATGCCAAGCTCACATTTTGACAGCAATAAATGATGAGCATTCAAAGTTTTTGCAAATTCTTTACCTCACAATCCATAAATGCAGCCTCTGGATGCGAAAGGTTTTGTGTATGCTATTTGTCTGCACTGATTCGCTATTAAATTGTTGAATATTCACAAAATAGAACAGTTTTCTTCACTCTAGGTACCTAAATAAAAATTTCATCACGAGAAAGAAAACCTTTTCAAATAAGTTTTTCCCATTATTTCATGTAGCTGATAAACGCGGAGGTGGGTTTTACTTGCGAAATTCTTTTATTAAATTTAATTATTCTGGTTCCATCTTGATAATCTATGGCCAAATTTATAATAATTGAATGCGATCTTCCCTTCATGACCACATACACGTTTAATAAGAATTTATGTCTACTTTTATAGAATTGAACTGGACCTTCTTCAAGCTTATTTGATATATTTCTAGCGACAGGACTTGATGAGTTTGAAATTCGTTTATGCGATTTTTTTAGGACATTTTGATTCAGATAGCATCCGTGTTCATCTAAATAATTGTATTGTTATTTATATATGAGTAAATGAAACATGCCCTGTAGTGAATGACACTTGAAAACCATTTTTATTCTATCGATACAAACACGTTCTTAAATTAGTGTGGCCAATCTAAGAATATGAACGTTGTCTCGGAATGAAAATACTTTTGCCAAATGAGAGGGTAAAACTCTTTAAATGTGCAGCCCACCACTTGCACAAAAAATTCGATGTTTGCTATAAGAATACGGCTTGCAACATTTTACCGACTATTTGGTTTAGAGTTCATATATATTAAATATACACAACAGTACAGTAAAAAGAAAATCTACCATTTCAATCACCATATCTACCAGGCATAGTATTTTTTCTTTACTAGGACGTGAAAACGCATGCCAAGCTCACATTTTGACAGCAATAAATGATGAGCATTCAAAGTTTTTGCAAATTCTTTACCTCACAATCCATAAATGCAGCCTCTGGATGCGAAAGGTTTTGTGTATGCTATTTGTCTGCACTGATTCGCTATTAAATTGTTGAATATTCACAAAATAGGAACAGTTTTCTTCACTCTAGGTACCTAAATAAAATTTCATCACGAGAAAGAAAACTTTTTCAAATAAGTTTTTCCCATTATTTCATGTAGCTGATAAACGCGGAGGTGGGTTTTACTTGCGAAATTCTTTTATTAAATTTAATTATTCTGGTTCCATCTTGATAATCTATGGCCAAATTTAAAATAATTGAATGCGATCTTCCCTTCATGACCACATACACGTTTAATAAGAATTTATGTCTACTTTTATAAAATTGAACTTGACCTTCTTCAAGCATATTTGATTTATTTCTAGCAACAAGACTCTATGGGCTTTTAATGCGTTTATGCAATTATTTTAGGACATGTTGGATCAGATAGCATACACGTTCGCTTTATATAATTGTATTGGTATTTATATATGCGTAAAAGAATCGTGCCCTGTAGTGTATGGGACTTGCAAAACAGTTTTATTAAATCGATACAAAAACGTTCCTAAAATTAATGTGGCCAATCTAAGAATATGAACGTTGTCTTGGAATGAAAATACTTTTGCCAAATGAGAGGGTAAAACTCTTTAAATGTGCAGCCCACCACTTGCACAAAAAATTCGATGTTTGCTATAAGAATACGGCTTGCAACATTTTACCGACTATTTGGTTTAGAGTTCATATATATTAAATATACACAACAGTACAGTAAAAAGAAAATCTACCATTTCAATCACCATATCTACCAGGCATAGTATTTTGTCTTTACTAGGACGTGAAAACGCATGCCAAGCTCACATTTTGACAGCAATAAATGATGAGCATTCAATGTTTTTGCAAATTTTTTACCTCACAATCCATAAATGCAGCCTCTGGATGCGAAAGGTTTTGTGTATGCTATTTGTCTGCACTGATTCGCTATTAAATTGTTGAATATTCACAAAATAGGAACAGTTTTCTTCACTCTAGGTACCTAAATAAAATTTCATCACGAGAAAGAAAACTTTTTCAAATAAGTTTTTCCCATTATTTCATGTAGCTGATAAACGCGGAGGTGGGTTTTACTTGCGAAATTCTTTTATTAAATTTAATTATTCTGGTTCCATCTTGATAATCTATGGCCAAATTTAAAATAATTGAATGCGATCTTCCCTTCATGACCACATACACGTTTAATAAGAATTTATGTCTACTTTTATAAAATTGAACTTGACCTTCTTCAAGCTTATTTGATTAATTTCTAGCGACAGGACTTGATGAGTTTTTAATGCGTTTATGCGATTATTTTAGGACATTTTGGTTCAGATAGCATACGCTGTCATCTATATAATTGTATTGTTATTTATATATGAGTAAATGAAACATACCCTGTAGTGTATGTGACTTGGAAACCATTTTTATTTTATCGATACAAAAACGTTCTTAAATTGGTGTGGCCAATCTAAGAAACTGAACGTTGTCTCGGAATGAAAATACTTTTGCCAAATGAGAGGGTAAAACTCTTTAAATGTGCAGCCCACCACTTGCACAAAAGTTTCGATGTTTGCTATAAGAATACTGCTTGCAACATCGTACCGACTATTTGGTTTACAGTTCATATATATTAAATATACACAACAGTACAGCAAAAAGAAAATCTACCATTTCAATCACCATATCTACCAGGCATAGTATTTTGTCTTTACTAGGACGTGAAAACGCACGCCAAGCGTTTGTTTGTTTTATCGACAATATCTTAATCAACTTAATTTGGAATTATTAATTTCAAATTTTATTTTAGCTAGTCGTGCTGGGGGTAAATCAACTATTTCTCAACTATGATTGCACTAAAATATTTTTATGCGCACTTAAAAATGCTGAAATGGTTTAGCCTATTTTTCCATCATCACCTCACGAAACGTTTGAGTAATTTTTTGTATGTATTTAAAAATATTTGACTGGAATGTATCCGAGCTGTTTCGCTAAAATTAAAAAGGCCATTTCCAATACCTCCATGCTGCGATAAGTCGGCCCTTTGCTTTTAAAGGACACTCTGTCACTCGGAATTGCATTAATAGGTATATCTTAAATACCAATACGGCTACTACGTTGCTTCCTAAAACTTTATTTATCGCTTATCCCCACGACAAACCTTTTGACTTCCAACAGATTTCTCATAAGTACACGCTGATTCCGCGCTGTTGTTCTCCCAATTCTACTTTAAAACCCCCTCCATCTGTTGTGCTTATCACAACTCTTACTAAGTGTACTTTTAAGGTCAAGCACTCTGATGTGGAGTCGCACTTAGGACCCATCCACCTGTTAAATGCAGCAAAGGCGATCTGCGATTAAACCTTATCTGTCACACACACACACCCTGCTACTATAAATCGTGAAGAGGCGAAACATTTCACATTACTGCAATAATACTTTTCTGCCAAAACAATAGGTCGTCTAGTGAGTGACAGCGAGATGTACCTTTCATATGTATTTTGTTTTTCTTTTCTGTCCTTTAGCTGGCAAACTAGGAGGTAGGTACGAGTGAATTGATTTATTTTTTGGAAAATGTTGTACTAGGATACTTCTGCAATTATTTCTTTTTATAATTTTAGAAACTGGAGCCGCGGATACGATCAATATTAACACACTAGGAGCATGTTGTTCTTTGAGTGATCCGCGTTTATTAACTATTTCCTACAGCCTATATCGGAAGATTTGTTAACACTTCCTCCATACATCTATGAATATTTTTATAATGGCATGTGTCTTCTTAACAATATTTCTCTGCCAATTCCTTGAGCTGTCTTGTCCAGTAGAACGTAATCGTACATATAGTAAAAGGAAGCTGGTCTCAACTCATATATATTTTATAAACACAACAGTACAGCAAAAAGAAAATCTGTCAGTTCAATCACCATTTCTACCAGGCATAGTATTTGTATTTACAAGGACGTGAGAACGCCCGCCAAGCTCACATTTTGACAGCAATAAATGATGAGCATTCAAAGTTTTTGCAAATTCTTTACCTCACAATCCATAAATGCAGCCTCTGGATGCGAAAGGTTTTGTGTATGCTATTTGTCTGCATTGATTCCTATTCAATTGTTGACTATCCACAAAATAGGAGCAGTGCTCTAGACTCTATGTACCTTAATAAGATTTCATCTCGAAAAAGAAAACTTTTTCAAATCATTTTTTTCTATTATTTCATTTAGCTGAGAAACTCGAAGGTGGGTTTTACTTGCGTGATTCTTTTATTAAATTCGTTTATTCTGGTTCCATCTTGATAATATATGGCCAAATTTATAATAATTGAATGCGATCTTCCCTTCGTAAGCACAAACACGTTTAATAAGAATTTATGTGTACTTTTATTAAATTGAACTGGACCTTCTTCAAGCGTATTTGATTAATTTCTAGCAACAAGACTTGATGGGCTTTTAATGCGTTTATGCGATTATTTTAGGACATGTTGGATCAGATAGCATACACGTTCGCTTTATATAATTGTATTGGTATTTATATATGCGTAAAAGAATCGTGCCCTGTAGTGTATGGGACTTGCAAAACAGTTTTATTTAATCGATACAAAAACGTTCCTAAAATTAATGTGGCCAATCTAAGAACCTTAACGTTGTCTCGGAATGAAAATACTTTTGCCAAATGAGAGGAGAAAACTTTTTAAATGTGCAGCCCACCACTTGCACAAAAAATTCGATGTTTGCTATAAGAATACGGCTTGCAACATTTTACCGACTATTTGGTTTAGATTTCATATATATTAAATATACACAACAGTACAGTAAAAAGAAAAATCTACCATTTCAATCACCATATCTACCAGGCATAGTAGTTTTTTCTTTACTAGGACGTGAAAAACGCATGCCAAGCTCACATTTTGACAGCAATAAATGATGAGCATTCAAAGTTTTTGCAAATTCTTTACCTCACAATCCATAAATGCAGCGCTCTGGATGCGAAAGGTTTTGTGTATGCTATTTGTGTGCACTGATTCACTATTAAATTGTTAAATATTCACAAAAATAGGAACAGTTTTCTTCACTCTGATTACCTAAATAAGAATTTCATCACGAGAAAGAAAACTTTTTCAAATATTTTTCCTTATTATTTCATGTAGCTGATAAACGCGGAGTAGGAGTTTTACTTGCGAAATTCTTTTTATTTAAATTTAATTATTCTGGTTCCATCTTGATAATCTATGGCCAAATTTAAAATAATTGAATGCGATCTTCCCTTCATGACCACATACACGTTTAATAAGAATTTATGTCTACTTTTATAAAATTGATCTTGACCTTCTTCAAGCTATATTTGATTTAATTTCTAGCGGCAGGACTTGGTGGGTTTTTAATGCGTTTATGCGATTATTTTAGGACATTTTGGTTCAGATAGCATACACGTTCGCTCTATATAATTGTATTGGTATTTATATATGCGTAAAAGAATCGTGCCCTGTAGTGTATGGGACTTGCAAAACAGTTTTATTTAATCGATACAAAAACGTTCCTAAAATTAATGTGGCCAATCTAAGAAACTGAACGTTGTCTCGGAATGAAAATACTTTTGCCAAATGAGAGGGTAAAACTCTTTAAATGTGCAGCCCACCACTTGCACAAAAAATTCGATGTTTGCTATAAGAATACGGCTTGCAACATCTTACCGACTATTTGGTTTAGCAGTTCATATATATTAAATATACACAACAGTACAGCAAAAAGAAAAATCTACCATTTCAATCACCATATCTACCAGGCATAGTATTTTGTCTTTACTAGACGTGAACGCATGCCAAGCCTCTACGATTTTGACAGCAATAAATGATGAGCATTCAAAGTTTTTGCAAATTTCCTTTTACTCCTCACAATCCATAAATGCAGCCTCTGATGCGAAAGGTTTTGTGTATATATTTTGTCTGCACTGATTCGCTATTAAATTGTTGAATATTCATTAAAATAGGAACAGTTTTCTTCACTCTAGGTACCTAAATAAAATTTCATCATGAAAGAAAACCAAATAAGTTTTTCCCATTATTTCATGTAGCTGATAAACGCGGAGGTGGGTTTTATTTGCGAAATTTTATTAAATTTAATTATTCTTGGTTCCATCTTGATAATCTATGGCCAAATTTAAAATAATTGAATGCGATCTTCCCTTCATGACCACATACACGTTTAATAAGAATTTATGTCTACTTTTATAAAATTGAACTTGACCTTCTTCTGCTTATTTGATTAATTTCTAGCGACAGACTTGATGAGTTTTAATGCGTTTATGATTATTTTAGGACATTTTGTTCAGATAGCATACGCTGTCATCTATATAATTGTATTGTTATTTATA